>QYSG01013335.1:0-116069 GCA_003988875.1 Lachnum nothofagi
ATTTTTTATTAATTAAATATTAAAAATATATTTTTATTTTTATTATAAATTATTTTATTTTATTAATATTAAATTAATATATTTTATTTATTTTATTTACTTTATATAAATTTATTAGGATTTTTTATTATTATAAATTATAAATTTATATAAATTATAATAACTAAAGTGGTTATAATAGTTATAATAGCTAAATAATATAGTAATAATACAATGATACAATGGCGCAATAGCGTAATAGCGCAGTAACACAATGGCATAATAGCGTAATAACTAAAGTAGTATATGTGCAAAACCGTATACATATGTGTAAAGTATATAGTATAAGCTGTAAACATATATAAGCTAATATAAACTATAGGTAGGCATATAGCTACCCTATTAAAAACTTTAAAAAACCGCATTATATATAGTTTTAAAATTATTATAAAAGTAAAAAAGTTATTTAAATATATTAATTTAATATTATAAGTTTATATTTTTTTTATAAAATTTATAAATTATAGTTGGGGTTAATATAATAATTAATCTAATAATTAAAATAAACAAAAAAAACATAGATTAAAATTATAAACAAAATTAATTATTAATTTACTTAGTAAAAAAAACAAAATACTTTTTTACGATTTTCTATAAAATTACGTAATACAATTAATAATAAGTTTCTCTAATGCCCGCTGCGCTGGGCAATAAACTTGGAAAATGACTACGTTAAGCAGCTATATATAATGGGTTAAATACACAAAAAAAAAAAAAAAAAATATATTATTTTTTTTGGCCTTTAAAACAAACTTAGAAATACAATAACTACCATAATTATCCATTAATAGTAGTTTATAAGATTAATTAGGGCCGGCGTTAATGTACTTAATAAAATGCTTTATATAACATATAGCAAATTAATTTATAATAAAGTTATTTTTAAAAAACAAAATAAATTCATTATTAAAAAGCTTTTTTTGATATTAAAAATCTATATAATATTTACTTTAAATAATAATAACTAGCAAAGGAAGCTTAATACTGTCGGCGCATATAATCTCTATAATAATAAGAAATTTGCAGTTTTTTAAACTAATAAAATATAGTTTATACATATTTTTAAAAATAAATATTTTAAAACTTTACAAATATATAATACAAAAGCTAGATTTATTAAAATTATATATATTTTTGCGGCGGAAATTATATTAATCTACAAATTTATTATAGTTTTTAAATTAGCATTTTACTTTTGTAATATTTTAAACTAAAATATAAACTTAAGCAATAGGCTTTGTTTTAATTTTATAAAAACCAAATTTTATTTATTATTTCGAAAATTAATTATTAAATAAAGATTTGCGTTTAAAATCCTTACAAAACCTATTTATTATTCTAAATATAAATTCCCTAATAAAAAGTTAGTCATATTTTAGCCAAAAACAAATAAAATTATATATAAATTTAATTATATAATTAACTAAAATTTTATTAGTATTGCTTTTAAGCCTTTTTTTTTATATTTAACTTAAAAAACAGCAAAAATAAACTTTATATATTTAAGCAACTATATAAAATACTTTTTTAAAATATTTTTTTAAAAATATTTTTATTTTGTTTAAATATATTTTATAATTTAAAGTTATATTTAATGTTTTTAAAAACAGAATATATAACATATAGCAATTAAAAATAAATATAATTCTAATAAAAATAAAATTATATAAATAAATATTATATTAATTATTATACATACAAAAAAATATAAATTTAAATAATCAAAAAAAAAAAATTATAATAATTTATATATAAATTATAATAGAAATTACTATATAGCCCTATTGTTTGCATATACCAATCACTTCCGCCGATAAAGAGCAAATGCAACGATGGCGGATAACGTAAGCAGGGGCCGACAATTAGCAGCCCCTCAACGAATCCACCCTCGGCGCCTAGTCCTGAAGTAAGAACGCTAGGGGTTTCCTTTCTTCTACGCAGTTTCTCTGGTGAAAGATATCTTGCCGTCCACTGCTTCCTCAACTGATAAACACCTTCCAGGATTTCCAAGAATCGAATCACCAGGTAAATATATAGAAAGTCCACGAATGAGAAGGGCGGATCGTGACGGATGTATCTTGGAGGCGTGGAGTCGATGATAAGAAGATTCAGCATTCAGTATGTCGTCGTCTACCTGACTATTTTTAGACTTTCCCAGAATCACGGTCAGCTTCGAATGATACTCGGGGCCGGAAAGACGGGCTTATCTTGACGGTCGAAGCGTCCCAAAAGATGGCGCACTATGGTACCAGATGTAAATTGCGGATTAAGCACCTGTGGAGATAAGGACGTGGTATTTACGCCTTTAGAATTAGATACTAGGCTTCGAGCTACAAGCTACTCCGCACTTACTTATAATTATACAGCAGAACGTGTTATACTTGTAGAGTGGAGTCTGGACTTGAACTAGGCCATCCAGAAAAGCATCTAGATGAGCGTTGAGCTTGGAATCATTTACAGATTTTTCAAACAATTATACTGGATGAAGTCCTAACTCTTCACTGTGTCCTATCGAGCTCAACAGGACAGTGTATGTCGTAATACGTCGCAAAGTTCGCCGACGGCAGGAGGTGAAACCGATACTATCCAGTCATGCAATTTTCACTACACTCCCAGGGAATGCACTTCGTCAATAAGTACCATTGAAAACCGGTTTCCGGGAAAGCCACTGTGTAAACATGCATCTTGACACCTGCAGAGACAAGCCGCTGTTTAGGTTCATGGTTCGCTCGGCATCATCCCCCAGAGCAAGATTCCTTGCTCGGTGTGGCTTTAAATACCAGCATATCTTCAATAAAAATCCTTGACTATCTTATACGGCGAAATGTGACCTGTACCCCTCACCACTGCCTGAAACGGCTTTCCCGTCGCTCTGTGCAACCCAAAGTCGGTTGCGTGGCTGCTGCAAGGACGGGAGGATCGCATCCACTACGACGATGGGTGGCCCCTTTTCGGCGTCGGAGAACCGTCTGCGCTTCATTTTGAACGATATATCAGTGCTCGCAGTTAATCCAAGTAAATCATGAGTGCCATGAATGCTGGTGTGTATCCCCTCTTACATCTCCAATTGCTCGCCCACACGGTACGAACAGAGCAGCTGCCCCTCTCGGTGCCGAGTCGTAATTGTACCTGGCTCTGAGCGAGAGAAAGAATTCAGAATCATAACTCCGTTTATAGTCCAGTCTATTGCTTTATTGTTTTGATTCTGAAATTACATTCAATATAATTCTTCCATTTCTCGCTCTCGTTGTTGGCCCTGACTACGAGATTTCGTGTGGTGAGGCTGGGGATTGGACTGAAGTTTCATATTCGAAATGAAGGAATATAGTAGTACCACGGCTCTTTCCCCTCAAAATCTGCAAGTCATCCTAAGCGTCTCTATCGAGCTCGCTCCAATGCGCCTGCATCCCTTCTCTCCAACGTTGTTCTTGCATCGCTACTAACACACCTAACACATTTTCCTTCCATAAATCTTCACACTCACCTGCCTTCATCCAGAGCTCAGAGTCAGCCAGTTGCATATGCATTATCGCCATTCGCACCACCAGGCCCAAACCTCCTCATTCGATTTCCTTACCACGTAATCCTAACAATTACGCAAGGTAACACCAGACGCAAGCCCCTCTTTCTACCTTCCGAACTCCGAAACCGACAAACTCAATCTCTTGCCATACACGACACAGAATCGCCCGCGCTTCTTCCATTTCCTTCCGGTCTCCGAGTTCATCATCCAATATCTGCTGTTAATATGTCAGCCACCAACCTCAGACTTCAGCCTCAGCCTTGTTTCGTCGTCTGTTCGACCAGTCGATCTTCCATTTACCCCCCACCCAAAATTGAGATAAGCCTCATTGAGACGACGTGTCACGACATATCCACATGCCCGACGATCGTCTCATCGATTGATTCAGCTACATTCCCCTCGTATTCCACAGTTTCTGCCAGCCGAGTCCTGTAGTAAAGAAGAAACGAAGAGCAAAGTTTAAAAGTATTGGACTCATCTGCGGCTATAGCCGTCGTATTATACCCTATCGCTCTTCCAGGCGGCTGTAATTCACCAGCCACTTTGCAATCTTGAAGCATACACAGCCATTTCAGCCAGACAAGGGCCGCTGATATGAAAAAGTATCGCTGATCGCTGCACTACAACGTCGGCACGCGGCGACGATGTCATTCTATCCCTTCAGGCCAGACGAGTCTGGAATCAATGTTTGATACAAGATGAAGTTAGAACTGGTTCGGATGAAGGACCGCTGTAGCTCATAGCAGGCAACCAATCTCTTCTTGGGCGGGTTGGTGAGATCAACTTCAGGCCAAAATAGACACAAAACTCCGAACTTCCCACGTCTTGCCAACAAACTGAACACGAACACAATATCTGTTATCACTTCCTGATTCTCCTCCAATCCAAGTCTAGAACCACACCACTCAATATGAAGAATATGCACGACATACGCGAAGGTTAAGTATCGTGCCCTGCAAGCATATTTAGGCACTTCCTTACCGAGCCGAATTTATTTTACATGGCCTCCTTACCCGTCATCACCTCGGTGGACACAGCATAGGAAAAATGCAGAGATTTTCAGACGAAAACCTAATTCGAACAGACAAGCGCTGGACACAGCATTAGAGGGAATAATATCTGCCGAGCCCCACGCTTTGAAGCTTTAACAGCTGCAACGAAGCTAATGTAGGAAATCGAAACAGTCCCAGCATGTACTGTATCGACGACATACAATTGATGGACCGATCTCCTGCATACTTATACAGCGGCTGAAATCCCCATGCCCACAGCAAGTACCCCCCTCCCCTACTGCCTGCCACTGTACCTAGACATGGGACAGAAAGAAGGAGAGTGGCCAGACCGCGCGAGGAAGTCCTTCCGCAAGCGACTTGCAGAAGGGAGCCGTGGTACTGTAACTATCAAATCCGCTCCCTGCTTCTCATGTGCCGACGCACTCCTCGACGCACTCCTCAACGCACGTAATAATTTTGCATTCCGCCTTATGTGGAGACGAGGAAGCACTATGCAAGCCAACTCGCGGACCGAACCGCATGTGAAGAGGATTGAGGGGAAAGAGGGGAGGGATGGGATGGGATGGGATGGGATGGGATGAGATGAGATCAGGAGAGAACAATAATTGTGGGTTGCGGGATCAGACAATCGTATGTGGAGGTTTTGCGCATGCGCTTCTTCGGGGAAGGGGTCCGGCAAGCGCGACGGCGGGAAGATCAGCACGTCGTCATGTACGTCGGCTGTACCAAGAGCGAAACGCAGACTTCTACTTCATCATGTGAAGACACGTAAGACTGGCTTTGAAACTTAGAAGGAACCCACCACGCGAAGAGAGTTAAGTTGGTCATTTTGGAAGAAAGCCTCGAGGAGTAAGACATTGTTCACATGTGGAGACTTCCCGTAATCTCGAGTCACAGGCACACAATCACATGCTAGCGGCAGAGAGAAGAGTCGAAATTTTATAGTTCACTTGTTTAATAGTTTCACTACGCTCATTCCAACCCAAAGCAGGGAGCGGGCCGGAACATTGCCTGGCTCCCGCTCTCAGTAACGCGTACTCCTAATCCCCATAGCCCACCAGCCCCATCTATGATCGCTGAAGAAACAAGACAAGACAAGGCAAGTGACGGTTTGCTGGAAACCACCAGCTCCAAATCAGAAGGAAATCGTCGTAAAGCCATCATATTTGTCACCTCCATTCAAAGCTCCGGGAAAAGAAATCCAAAATAAGTCTATACTGCGCGCGCGCTGTTCTATGTGTACATCGTATCAAGCAAAACGCCCAGTGAGTAGTGAGAATCCCAACGTAGTCGTCGAGTATAATTATCGAGCCAAGTGTGGTGAATCGTGTAAATCCGCAGACCGTGTGATCCGTCCTTCTATTTTCAATGATCAAATAATTGCAACGACCATCACAGCCGATCCATTAGATCGCCCCCAGCAATGCTTCCTGTTGTACTACTTTGCCCACTAGAATTGAAGCCAGGCTCTCCAGAACTCAACAGATCTTGCACAGCGACCTTGGGCACTTGTGGAACAGGGAGTTTTCGTTGCGTGCCGTCGGTTCTTTCCATAATGTCACTTATTGTGAGACCGTTCCTGGGTGCCGAAGTCGCCTGCTGGGTGGTGTGGTACTGGCCATCTAGATGTTGAGGCTCCATTGGGGCGAGGGCGGGAGTATGTTGTAGTGAAAGGTTGCGGATACCTGGCAAATCGTATCCACCCCCATACGGCCTTAGACGTGGCGAGTGCGCAGGAGTGGCGAGGGGAGTGTGATCGGGCGTTGGTGAAAGCGAGTCGTGAGAGAAAGTAGGCGAAGAGGGAGCAGTGCTGTTGGGCGAGTTTGGACGAGATCGTTTGACCCGATGCGCATAGTGGTCGTCGTCTTCATGGGAATGAGACCTCGACATAGCATAGGCAGACAACGAAGGAAGGTGGTTCCGACTGCTGTGGCTGCTGTGGCTGTAATAAGGATGGTGTCTCGAATTCTGATGTGGATGATGTGTAGCAAGTGTGCTATCTCTCTCGACTTGGGTGGCAGCGGTGGCGAGAAGATTGATGTCGAGATTCTGGCCATTGCTCGGACTCCCACCCAAGCTTCGGCCGTACGGGTTGAGATTCGAAGGCACGGCTGCGGAGTAAGAAGAGTAGGAGTGTGGAGGGGAGACATTCGGAGATCCAAGAGCTGAAGCGGGTGCTGATCGCGACATGCTGTTCTTTGGGGGTGGCATCATAGTAGCCATTGCTGCCCCATGTTCCAATCCTCCATTTGCGACAGCGTGCTGGACGGCTTGCTGTGTTTTATTACTCCTTCTCGAATTGGGGTTGTTGTGTATCCTCGAGTGTCGAGTGAGCTCGTCCGACCGCGAAAAGCGCTTTGTGCAGCCCGGGAATTGGCAGGCATGCGGCTTCTCACCAGTGTGCGTCCGGATATGCCTCGTCTGGTGCTCGAGGCGGTGGAATGCCTTATCGCACAAAGGGCACTTGTAGGGTCGAGGCAAGTCCTGTCGGTCCTCTCCGTGTTGACCCCCAATCAACGGTGGCATCATGCTGACAGCGGCCATTTCTGCTTCCTGCTGCTGTCTCTGGATCTCAGCCAGCTTTTTGCGCGCAGCCTCCTGTTCTCGCTCTTGCTGAGTCTGTGGGTTCAGCAGACTTGTAAAATCCACTCCGGACGTTGGCCGTTGCATGTGATTGCCGCCGCAGCGATACCCGTCCTAATATTTTATTGGGACGGGGGTGATAACGGAGGCCTGTGCAGTGACTGGAATCCGGCAGTGCAGATGGAAATAAATTGTTTTCAGAGTAATAACGGGGCTGCACAAGGAGGAGCTGGCTATTGGCGGTTGTTATAGCAGTTTCTGGACGGTGTCGAAGAACGAGGGTGGTGATGTTGGCAGCGGTGGTGGTGAGGTGCTGTATAATTCGATATTGGGGATGACGGGGCAGCAGACGGAGGTGAAGACGTGCCGAGGGGGGTGGGCATCTTATACGGAAGGGGCCACTCTGGGATAGCCTTCTCTCCTGTGGCCGTGGCCTTTCCGCCTTCCCTGCGCTGGGCTTTGTAGCGTATTGCGGAATTGTGGGCGGGCGCGGGCGCAGGACGTGGGTGGAGCAGGGTGTGTCAAGATAGTGTGGGTGTAGGGTGAGCCTAGGAGTAGGGGCGTACGGTAGGGGTAGGGGTGCTGTGGCACAAGAACGAATTTAGAGCGGCAGGGGAAGCTGGAAGCTGGGCGCCCACGGATGGAAGATATCAACAAGCCACAAGGCCCAGCGGAGTGCGGAGTGCGGAGTCTTGGGTCCTGCCTCTGGAGGAGTCAAGTCTGGTACTTGTAATTACTTTATTGGTCCTGGGAGCTGCCGCTACTGTATTTCTTGGTGTTTTAGTTGTATTTTAGTCTTAGTTTTATTTCAGTCTTAGTTTCAGTTTTTCATCCCGCTGCTGTCCTTCTTTTCTTTTCCCTTGTGGAGGTGCAGCTGTCTGCGGGTACGGGCTGCAGGGCTTTCTGGACGGGCGGGGCGGTGGAGAGGAGCGTGGCCCTGCAGGCGTGGTGAGATGGGTGGGTGAGTTGACGCTCCCTCTGTGTGGAAACCACTCGGCCCCTTGGGGTCGTTTTGATGGGGAAATGCGGAAAGCACGGAGTGATACGAGTCAGGAATACCGTTTCCTCGAATCCTGTGCTGTCCTGTTCTTATTCATGTTTTGAAATAAATGTGTGGCCGGATATCGAATACTTCATTGATTGCTAGTAGCTCGCCAGCTGTGACCTCCCGGGAATAGGCCTTTTCTTTTTCGCGCTGGGCTTCTTTTCTCGTGGGCGAACAGAAAGTGGGGACACAATACAGCCCCGGCCTAGGATTCTAGGGGGGGGCTAAGCCTGATGGGGTAGTATCGTGGAAATGCTCGTTCTTTAGAGCCTGTGTTTGCAGACTGCATGAGAGATTATTAAACGCGCAAGACACAAGACTGTGTTCGTAGCGCCTGAATGAAGCTGGCTTTCTAGGTTTACAAACGTACAGTGATCTACTACTGCATCTCGAATGAAGAAGCTACTTGTGGAGAAACCGATCCGGTTTAACTTTAAAAATGCTCTTTGCTTTTCATGCACCCCAGCATCTACTCACCACGTCTTGTTCGTCCCTGATCTGCCGTCTGCTAAAAGTACCGTCGCTACAACTTCCTGCCCTCGGAAATCTCGGAGGGAGTCTGACAGAAGGCGACTCCTTATGATCCTGCTTCCTCGCTGACCTCCTTCCCTCCAAGCTTGAATAATGGAAATGTTGAGCTGCGTATTGCCTGGGCTCGGCGCACACCTCAGCCTTCTCAAAGATGTAAATAATGCACTCGGTGAAGACCCAGTCCGCCACGCCATTTCTGGGGCTGCAAGCAGCCGGCTGTCTGCAAAACGTGGGGAATTTGGGGGCCTTCATCGATGGCAGGCTGGCACGCCTCGTGGCTGCCGCTCACCGAAGATAAATATGTTAGATATTCATAACAGAACCAATGACTTGCAAAGGAAACTGGGGGGTTTCCGGAGCCTTGGTATGGTGCGCCGTATTACGATACAGACAGACAGTGTATACGCAGCACTTGCGTGCCAACAAGCGCCCGGAGCAGCATTCGAGCTGGGGCTGAAAATAAAATGGAAGGGCTTTGGCCAGGCAGGGAGAATCAGCATGGAATGCGTACCGGTAGCGCTCACACTTCCCATTCTGTTTCTGACCTGCCAACGCGGCGGTTTCATAGGTTGTGGTGCTGTCTTTTTTCGGAATCTCTCAAGGAGGCGCAGTCGCCTCGTGGGGGACTGGCTTCCCCGGATCTTTCCCAGTTGGCTGGCAGGAATGCATCCTTCCCCAGCATTCCTCCCTCCTCCCAAATCCAGTCAAATGCTACGTCTTCCGTGTCTGATCCCCTGGATGCCTGGAATCTAAATAGAAGCCTTCAGCACGCGACATGCCGCGAAGAGACACTTTGGTGAGACTGACGAGTCAGCCCCCGCGCGTGTCTTTAAAGGGGGGAGATGCCAACCTCCTCCGGTGCGTTGCGGGGCAACGATTGCTCGGATGCCGGGCACAATGTTCAATTAATGTTCAATTGTGGAGTGTTTACTATCGTCTCACACTGCATCGGCTTGGGATCTGACTCGTCGCTGCGAAGTGCTCTTCTTGTTCCTTTGCGACGTTTGGACCTCACGAGAGCGGGCTTTTGTCTGACCCCGCGACACGACACCTGGCGAGTCGGAACGTTGCAAGAATACTTCGTATCAAGTAGTTTACGCATGTCGTCTATGGTCACATTATGCCGCGACGAGTCGCGACGAGCTACATCACACTGGCTACTTGCTGGTTGGTATCTTGTATCCCAGCTGTCACGCCCACTCAGACTTCGGTAGAGGGTCGGAAGAGGCTCCAGCGCTTGGAAAATCTGGGGTAGTTTTCCCTGATCGGCGCCCAAATCGCCAATTTCGTCATCCCTAGCCTTTGGCTCCCGATTCACGACTGTGGAGAAGTGCAAGCCGCAAAGGAACCTTGACCCTCGGGATGAGGCTCTCGATGTTTTACTTTACTCGGCTGGAGGGGATGGGAACAATGGGAGGAATACGTGTTGGCCCTTGATGAGGCTGATAAACACTGGGCGTGTCGATACCAGGGGGCATTTTCCCCACTTCCTTCCAAAGCCGGATTGGGAATCCGAACGATACATTAGTGGGGTGGTTTCTCAAGCGTTTCGAGAGCGCCTTTCTCCAAGAAAACCAGAGCAAAGGCTCCCTGAAACAACCACGAGACACGTGGGAGCTCTCACCGCACCGCGCAATCCTCCTCCAAGCTCAGTCATGGCGCACGAGGTTTCTCCGGAATCAAGAGGTGCGCCGGTGGCTCTAGGAAGACACACCGCTCCAAGATCTGGCTGTCTTCTTCGCTGGCACGATCCGATCAAGCCTGTCCCATCCATAATCCATTTGATGGCCCTGACTCGAGCGCTTCTAGAAAGCCAAACTGTCGTCATAGCCCGTTTGAAAATCTATTTCCCCGGTGCCCCGCCAAAGTCGAAAAAACAAAGATTTATCCTCAGCGCACGTCAACGCAACATCCGAGCGTTTGTCGAAGAACGAAGTAGTTGTGGAGCTAAGAGAAAGAACGATCTGTCTTTTTTGCAAAATTTCCGCGCATTAGAAATCTCCATGACAAGCCTGCGCGACGCTGCAAAATTTTGCTGAAAAAGAGGCCCTTCTTCGGACCGTATCTGGGGGCGTGGAGCTCCGAGCCTCAACCAAGAGTGGAGAATTTTGGCGTCTGGAGAAGGTTGGAGGTACTCGGAGTGTTACGGAAGCGCTGATGAGGAGCATTCCGAAACATCTTCGTTGGAAGTTTGTGACGCTGGTGATGCTAGGCTCAAGCGGGCCAAGATATATTTGCATTACTTTTCTGGTCTTTCACCCCGCATGACATCTTTCGTCCCGGAATGAGATCTAATACGGAGCTTGGAATCATAGTATGTAGTAGCGCCAGCAAGCTGAAATGCAACATTGTGCTGAGTGAGATACTGTAGCTATGGTGAGGGTTTTGCAGGTTCGATCAGATATGGCCAATCTGGCTTCAAATTTCGGTGGCGCTTACCATGGAGTGCGGAGTCTCTGGTATCAGTGGAGAAGCCCGACATTCGAGCGAGTGCGAATACGCACCGTCTTATAAAACTTGCACCATCATAAAATTCATGATTCATAATTCGGTGCCTACTCAGAAACACCCGGCGATGATGGCAACAACACAGCTCATTCTCGCATCAAAACCGCTTTGTTCGTCATGCTCTCCGCTGTCCGGGACGGGATCCGGGGCCTCCTTCTGCTCATCTTCTTCTGAGCTTCCAGAAGGACAGGGGTGCGTGACGGACTGGCATTGGTGACATCGGAGATTCGCCGACGCCGCTTTGGGCGCTGATCCATGTGTCGCGCAAAAGGATATCCGGCATCTGTCGGCTTTCCGCCTTGGGGATGATGCGCTGCTAAACTGCTAAACTAAATCTATTCTTATCTCTCTCGTGGCGTTATCTCAATTTCGTGGGGAAAAGAGCAAGGGGAAAGGGAAGGGGAAGGGGGAGAGTAGGGAGGGTGACAGCGGCCCCAGAATGCAAGAGAGTCGGGAAAGGAGGAGAGGCACTGACATGCTGACTCGCACAGGAAGGAGAAATTTTCTGGATGGCATCCTTCTTTGCATTGTCGGCCAGTCGGCGGGCGCGGAACACGTCGTGCTGTCAGACAGGATTTCTAAAACAATCATGATAATATGCTTCTGGGGCTGAGCAGACGCCTCGTCACCGTGGCCCCCGTGGACGTATCATTCTCCAAGCGACGTTACAAAACAAACTCCCCTTTCGAATCAAGAGCTGACGCGACCGCCCGGCTGGAACAGAGAGCAGGGTTTTCGTTGCATCCGGACCCGCTCTCCACGAAAACAGGGATGGCGCGCGTGGGGGTCAATGTGTTGCGTTACGGCGGTGAGATGAGAGAAAGCCTGGGGAAGCGCGCGCGCATCTCGTCACACACACGGCGGTCCGGCAGCCAAGGCAGCCAGGAGATCTTCTTTCGCAGCTCGTTGCCAGAGGAGTATCGTGATCTTTGCAGTGTGCAAACAGCAAAAACATGCACCAAACGAACCATCAGCCTCAAGTATCGGATGTTGGATACATAGTGCAGCGGGATCCGGAACACGGTGCCTAAGTACAGAGAGACAATAGCCTGTAGCGCTTTGGGCTGCACTGGCGATCAAGGCAATACTCGGAGAATAATTTCCCCGCGGGCCCCTTGTACCTCCGTATCCCTTCAAGCTTAGGCAAAGATTTAATACCTTCGGATCTCCAACAAAGTTCTTCTTCCATATACGACGGAGAAATCAATTTCTTTGTATATGAGTCCGTGGGAATTTTCTTCATCAGGGAAGCTTTGCGATCTTGCAGCGATCAGTTACAAGTACTGACTGTGCTACCTACTAGATACGAACAGCCCTATCCCCACACAAATTCGAATGCGGAGACGGCGGCGATCACGCCCCAGCAGCATGATATTGTGTGGAGTCTTACAGGGATCTCAAATCCTCCTGAGTTACACCGGATGAAATCAATGCGAAAACGCGAGATACGAGGAACCCCTTTTCCAATCGCCTAAAAATACATCACACTTTGTTCGCTTTCGACTCCTCAGCTAAGCTGACTACGAGATTGCGCTGAAACTGCCGAGGAAGCTATTATACGACCTTTGCATGGTGACACGGATCGAGTGGTCCTTTTGGGGCTGTGGGGGTACCTTGGGGATTCGGACAACAGTCGCCCTAAAGGCTGGAGTGGAAGCTTATCGCGAACGTGTGCGCTTATAGTTGTCTGCTTCACATGCTTCATCGGAGGAGTTCGTCAGCGACTCCTTATTTCAGGGGCTAAAGACACGTGCTCTGTCAGAAGGTTCTTCTTGTCAATATCATTCGTCCAAGACTCGATATACTAATTCGAGCTCAATATACTAACCCGAGCTCAAGTGAGCTCCTTCCGATACTTTCCGTAACGGGTATTTCCCTAAGTCTCGCCTTTCAATTGCAGCAGGTACAAACTTGGCGCGGCGAAATTGCGCAGTTAAAGGGGTAGTGTACCCCTCTTTTCACATGTTATCATGAGCTTCATTTTCCTTCCAAGACGAATATCCACAAATTGCATCACAGAGTCTGTATCCCCCAGGAAGAAGGTATATCTTCCTTGGATCCTACAAGGAAACAAAGGCAATCGCGGGCTATACCCACTTCGTCCAACGCTCCTACTTCCTCCATCTTGCCGTTGTTCATTTTAGCCATGCGAAGTTGACATCATCTAATCGTAAAACTCAAATTTTACTGTACCCCAAGTTTTGCCCACGTCAACGGCTTTTTCAAAGCTCGAAAATAATCACGTCAAACACTTATTCCGTTCCCCTATACATCGGCAAGTTCCCCAAATTTTTTGCGTTTTCCAAGCTCCCGTTCCCAAAGGCGCCGCACCGTCTGTCCCTAACCTTGACACTAGGCCCTTCCCCAGATCGTGCTGACGTCCCAGCGCGCCGAACATGTGGGGGAACCCTATTTTCCAAAGATAAGGACCGTGTCTAGAACTTCCCTTCCTCCCTCAAAGGTGAATCAAATTGTGCGAGTATCTCTCCAGCGAGCCAGCCACTTCCAACAAACTAGTAGAAAGTAGTCTTATCTCTGCTTCCCGATCACCAGCTAATGTCAGGGCACAGGACATTCGCTAGCGGCGGACATTTTGCGGAGAGATTGCATTTTGCACAGGATGGATGAGGAAAAAGTGGGAGCGAGGAGCCGGGGTTGGACCGAGGCTGAGCCGGGTCCACTGTCAGGAGCGAGATGCGCATAAAGGGAGACGTGTATCGAAAGCCGGATGAGAGAGCGGCTGTTGGGTGGCTATCGAAATCTCACGTGTCGCGAGATCCGAGGTTATGAGTTGAATCTCAGCGGTCTCGGGCCTCATTTTCAGGGGCAAGTGCACTCTGAAATGAGTTGGCGTAGTTGTGGGGGTGGGGTGGGAATATCATCACTTCATGAGATCTTGACCACGGGGTCGTAGTCATGATTTGCTATATCTCGAGATCTCAAGCCACGGTTCGGGACGAAGTCGGGCTTTGGAGATCGTGGAAGTGCTTCTTGTTCAAGCTGCGGATGGCATCACGTCACTTCCGAGAGCGCGATGCGCCTCGCATGCCAGATTTGGATGAGGTTGAGAATGACAAAGGGATTGCTCTTTCCCATCTTGGTGCTGGATATATGGCTGTTGCTGCGCTATGAGGAAGGAGCATCCAGACACGAGTCGTGGAGTGCCTAAGTTCCTGCCTGCACTGTCTTGCAGTAATCATGCATTGAGACGATGGGCAGTGCGGTGTTCTTGTAGGATGTTGATGCCCAGTGACATCGCGATCGAAGTCAATAGCGCCGGGCAAAGTTGAAGAAAAGTATCCTGTTAATTGGTGGTTTTTATGCATCCATTTTTGCTCTTCCTGGAGCCTGTGTTTACATTTTCTCCATCCATCAATCCATCTCATACTTCCGTTGACGCTCGAGGAAAGATGAATGTGGTCTCTCGTGTCTCAAAGATTGTCATGCCGAATACTATGAATAATTGGTGGTCTGCGGGAACTTGCATATGTCAAGCTTTCCATCTGCGTCGGTGCTGAGTTCCCCCTGAATACTATGAGACTATTAGGGGCAAGGTGTTTTACAAGAAAATCACTTCTAAGCAAAGTGAGTTGGAGGCTCGACTCCACATTGACGGCAGCAACTAATTCGATGTTGCCGGGTCGATATCCTGCAAGAACTTCAATCAAGTCGCCATCCATACTTGGGAAAACAAACGAGCAATGACTTTCTCACATGTGTTCTCAGGTTGCCTCCTTTTGCAGACGGGTGGTTGCAGGAAGCCATATGATTGACATAGTGACTGTATCATACAAATGGAGAGCATGCCAAAATCCAACCATGAGTCATCCACAAACTTAGTTATCCTATCCTTCAACCCTCAGTGAATTCAAATTCTCAGCGCCCCCCTTCTTTTCAACGTCGATCCTCTGCCTAAAAACTCTCAACTGAACTCATCATCCAAGTTGTACACCAACTAAACCGCGGTACCCTCATAAGTCTCACCACGTGCTCATGACGATCATACGACCTCACCATACCATTTCTATATTCCTCATTCAGACAGACAGGCTTACATGTGATCCCCAACTTGATAAGATCAACCATCCGGAAGCCTTATCTCACGTCTTATATCAAGCTGGTTGACTTGGTGGTCCTCGGTAGAGACGACAATGACCGTGGTAGGGTTGGTTCTTTCAGGCGCCGCCCGGGTATCGACGTTTCCTTCCTTTCAGAAGACTACATACAGAGTCTGGATACGAAAACAACTGCCCGAACAGACGCATGGAGGCAAAGAGGAATGTATGGACTGGTACCGAAGAATGATGAGTAACAAGGCTAATTGGGATGCTCTGGCTGCTTTTCTTCTGCTGCTCTGCTCAGACAACCTTGAGTCAATTACACTGCGGTGCGAGTACAAAGCTATCTGGCACGACATCGCTGGGGCCCTCAACTTAGCGACTAGTACAAACGGAGTTTATTTTTCGAAGCTACGAAACTTTTCCATCGTGCGTGCATATGGCTCTCGCCATAGCCTTGAGAATAAGCACTCTCTCGGATATTGCTATAATTGGATTATCAGTACAATCACAAGAGATAGAGGAATCCTTAGTCAAGCCTGTTCTGTCTGCCGGTGACACCCTCGTATATATACTTTTCTGCCAGGGTATCTCATTGTATCAGGAGCTCTAGAATATCCAAATACTCCCGAGTATCCCGAACATTTCTCGATCGAGCAAAGCTGATCCCGATTTCTGGCAGCACACCACCAGACTATCAATCACAGATAGCTAGCTCTCTGCCGACTTCTTAAAAGCATGTTTATCCCGCTTCCACTCGATCTAGCACTTCACATACAGGCACGATGCCAATAGAACTGTCTCATTGACTACCAACTACCCGGCAAGAATCAAAGAAGGGCTCTGGAACTCTCGCGACTCCTTGGAAACGCTCGTCCTCAAAAGCACAGATAATCCTCGCGAACGGCAAAGTCTTACGCTGCACATGAACAACCCTCTTGGACCCCTCACATCCTTCTCACGACTCAAGGTCCTGCATGCGCGAACGTAGATGCTTCTCACACAGTCACACCAAGGCGCTCAAATGCTACCCAGTACACCGAATGGACTTCCGGACTCGCTGGAACGGCTCAGACTGCTTGAATTCTACTACACTGTCCCTACCTCGATCTGTCAACTAATCTTTTCCTCTTCTAGACCATCGAAGCTGAAGAAAATCGAGGTAAGGACAATGTCATCCAGGCCAAGACTAGACTCCATTTAACAGAAATAGATCGAGGCGATTGGGGAAGCCGCGGTCCCATATGATGACCTCATACGTATGCATACATCTATGGCGGCAAGGAAGGGAATCACGATCATAGCGGTGACGATACGGTTTGGAGGGCGGTAGGCTTGGAATGCTGCGCAGACAATACTGGGTTTCGTCACAGAGCAAGTTCATCTTCACTATCATCTATCTCAAGATCCTTCTCACCGCCTTCACCTCCACCTCCTTGATCTTCCAGCTCCAGCTCCAGCTCCTCCTCTTCTTGCTCTTCCTCAACTTCTAGTTCTCCCTGCGGCGGGATCAGAATATCTTCACTCCCCTGCCACTGAGGCGGCATGACAGGCACATCCTCCTCGTCTTCTTCTGCCCAGCCATAATCTTCATCATCTTCGGCGTCGCTGTCGGGAACCTCGAGCTCTGTGGCTGCGAGCTTGCGTTTCTGGGGGAGGGTGGGGGTTGCTGTTGGGTGGGAGGGGTTTGGTTGGAGGACATCGAGGGTTGATGGGGTGGGGAGGGCGAGGGGGAAAGGTCCGTTCTGGGGATTTGTCAATTTGTGCAAGTTGGGTTTGAGCGGGAGCCTTATGCGATGAAGGAGATTACATCAAGCAAGACGAGAAAATGTATGCTTACCTCTGCAATAGAAAATCCTACGATCTTCGCCCTTCCATCAGGGAGAGCAACTCCTTCAGCTTTGATGATCTGGGCTAGTCTCACATCGTTCACATGTTTCCCATCCTCGTCATTCCATCCCCAATCCCTAAGTAACGCAACTCGACAGCCGAGACCTTGCTCCCACGTAGTGGTACTGATAGCTGGAACGAGGACAGCTCCGCAGCCAGGGCGCATCTTCGTCACACATTGTGAGAAGACTACTACTGCGATGTTGCGGGTTGCGGCGAGCTTTTGGAGGGTGTTGGTTAGGTATTGTAGGATTGGGAACTTGCGCGCTGAGGGGATTGGAGCTGGTGATATATATCAGTGAACTTTCGGGCTGGAAAGAGCGAAGGTAGCTTACCTCCTGGTTTCTTTGTTGTTGATCCAGAGTCTACTGTGCGAGGAAAGGCTGTGGTGATGAGTGAGGAGAATGAGTCGACGATGATCAGACTGGTATTTGGTGGTGGATGGCTTTGCGTTGTCCGAGAGAACAGAGCTATCAGATGAGCAAGTGTGGGTGTTGAAAAATGTGTCAGATTTTCAAGAAGCTCTGAAGAAGTGCGATCTTGTCTAGTAGACGGTGGTATTAAGGGTTCAAACGAGTCTAAGATTTGAGGAAATCGGACACCTGGGACTGGATGTGATCCATCTGCTCCAATGTTAATATATTGAACTTTGCATTCTAATTCCCCCGCTAATGGCTCGACTTGAAGATTGACGCTTTCTGCGTCAGAATGGTTTGAAATGGCACTTCTATGTGCCTCACAAGCTCTCCACGTGAAGCCCCTCGACTTTAAACAAAGGAGGTGGCGCGCTGTGGCGGTGCAAGAGGAAAGGGGAAGTCGTGAAGAGACGTACCTACCCATATCACGCCGTCGCCCAAATGTAAAGCACTCGCGGCCAACTGCATACTGAAACTTATATCAGCAAATTGAGATTCTTTTCTGGGAAGCGTCCACTCACCCAATTGCCGTCTTCCCAACACCAGGAGGGCCATAGATCTCAGTCACTCGCCCTCGTGACACGCCACCGTAGAAGGGCTCCGTTTCTTGCAATTGACGCTCTCTATTTTGCAGCGCATGGTCAAGGGGGCTCAGGCCAGTAGAGATGCATCGGGTTGGCGAGGCTTCGAGGTCTTCCAACGCCTGGGCTGCTGAGACTGTGGGCATGCGATCTGGTGTTGTTAGGCGCGATTCCAATCATGAGAGAAGGGTGTTTTGCTTACGAGCAATGGGCGAAGAGAAGTTGGATATGCCTGGGCCATGGATAGAGTCGTAGTCCATGGCTGCTTGGATGTTTGTTTTTATGGCGGCGCTGGATCAAGAGTGATCTGTTGCAAGGGCATGGACATCGCGACGCGCTGTCAGGTGCCTGCTGGAAGATCCAGCGATGTGGTTCGCGACTGCCAAGATTTCCGCCACGCCCGCCGCCCGTGAAGCCACTGAAAACAATGTTCACTTCCACTCCCACCAACTCCAATTATCAAGAAATTTACGCACCGAAAAATCACGATTCTACGAGTAGATTTGGAGTCAAGAGTGTCGCTGCTCTCATTGTCTCACCTCCGATGAATAATCAAGGCACGTTTTCTTATCATCGATCCTGTTCAAAATGCAACCACGCGCTCGTATCACAATCACAACCAACCCCCCAGCAAAGGCCCTTCCAGCCGCCGTTGATATGCCGGATACGAGCTCTCATCATCTCAGCGTTTTATGAGCACATGGACTATTGAGGATCTATCTTTAGAAGCAACTCCGCGCCGGCGCAGAAGCGCTCGCTAGTCTAGTTTTCTGCCTCATCCAACAGACGAATTTCTCGCTGGAGGGGTGACAGGCGCGTTGGTGTTTCTATTCCGCATCGTTGTTCCTGCGCCTGTGCCTGGATCGCCTTGTTCCGACCTCCCATCCAACCAAAAACACGCGCGCCGTTTCGAAACACTCGCCCTCTTGTCCTCTTCGTTGGCGACGTGACGGCGCATGGCTTCCCGGTACGAGCCTCGCGTATGTCTGGTCCCGTGTGGACAACCAGCCGCTGATTGGGAGCCAAGGGCCACACCCCAGGGGGGGATCTCATACCCGCAGAATACCCCCTGAACCATCCCTGTCCAGATAAGCTGATGGCATCTGGAATTTTTGATCTTCTTCAAAGCTCGCCCAACTGGGAAAGTACAGCTGGGCCAGGAGATCCACCTCCACTTCTCCAGAAATACTGGTGTGTTCCCGCGCAACATTCCTGGCGCGACATCCTCCTTTCTCGACCATGAGTATTGCAATACAATTCTGTCCGTCATGAAGAACGTGTTCAGATACGCGTCGCTCGCTGCAGCGGCGCAATCCGTGAGCGCTATTAATCTTGATGTCACCTCCAAAGGTATGCAACCCCTGAAGATCTGTCTACTTCCCAGATAGCAGACACTGACAAATTTTGCAGATTCGATCAAGAATGCGGCCAGCACTATTGCACACGGCATGATGTCCTATTATAAGGGCAACATCACGAATACTCCCGAAACAATTGGAGTTCTACCTCCACCATTGTACTGGTGGGAAGCTGGTGCGCTGTGGGGGTCTCTATTAGATTATTATCACTACACGGGCGACTCTTCATATAATCCCACGGTAACGCAAGCTCTTCTCAGCCAAGTTGGACCGGAAAATGATTATATGGTGCCACTGCACCAAAAGGACGAAGGAAACGACGACCAGTCGTTCTGGGGATTTGCTACAATGTCAGCAGCCGAGAAGGACTATCCGCAACCAACAACAGGAAACTATTCCTGGGTCCAACTTACTGAAAATCTATGGAACACCCAAGTAAGGCGTTGGAATACATCTTCGTGTGGAGGAGGTTTGAAATGGCAGATCTTTACCTTTAATAATGGCTACGACTACAAAAATTCCGTCTCCAATGCAGCATTCTTCCAGCTCTCCGCACGACTGGCTCGGTTCACCGGCAACCAGACATACATGGACTGGGCAATCAAGTCCTACGACTGGCTAGTAGACATAGGTCTAATGACTCCAGACTACCACGTCTACGACGGGACCGACGACTTCAACAATTGCACTTTAACCAACAAGATCATCTGGACATACAACGGCGCCATCATGCTCTACGGCTCCGCCGTGCTCTACAACTACACGAACGGCTCCGCGCCGTGGCAAGAGCGCACCGAAGGCCTCTTCAACGCAACCGCCAACTTCTTCTCCCCCTTCCCCAACGCCACAAACATCATGTACGAGCCCGCCTGCGAGACCGTCAACACCTGCAACAATGACCAGTACTCATTTAAAGGTTACCTTTCCCGCTTCATGTGGGCTACAACCCTGCTCGCGCCCTTCACTGGCCCCGCTATCACCACGCTCCTTACGGACTCCTCGAAAGCAGCCGCGCAGGCGTGCTCAGGGCCCACTGATGGCGTGACCTGTGGCCAGCATTGGTATTATGGCGGCTATGACGGCAGCTACGGAGTCGGGCAGCAGATGAGCGCCCTAGAAACGATCCAAGGCCTTCTGGTCTCGGACAGCGTGCCGCCGCTGCACAGCAACCAGGTCCATCTGATGGCCGGGACTGCGACCACGGCCGCAGTTCCGTCGAACACGGCGACTGCGACACCTACTAAGAGGGGTATTGGGTTGAAGAACGAGCCGAGCGCGTTGATGTGGACGGTGTTTACTTCGATGGTTATCTTGCTGTATAGATTGGGACTGGGAGAGCTGGTGTTGGAGATTCTGGCATGAGCGAGGCGTTCTGGGCTTTGCATTAGACCGGCGTTTTGTGCATATGGTGCAAGATTTTGGGCATATAGAGGAAGATACCATCCCGTTGTTTGCTTGCGGGAGGGTATAATAAATAAGTTTTGGCAGGGCACATAGAGAATCTGTGGATTTTTCTTGGCCTGTGTTTTCATTGCCAAGTCCACTGACTTGTTGCTGTTCCGTTTCATCATTTTTTTTATTTGAGAATTTAGAATCGAGAATCGAGCCTTTAGACTCCCACAATGTTGTCATGCCAGTCGTCTCACTCAGCAAACAGCTCCCCGATCAGTCTATCCTCTCGGTGTAGCGATGCACACAAGTCTTTGCGGATTGAGTGTAGTCTTCAGTGTATGCCAAGACCGTCAGGGAGGCTTTCGATGGCTAGGGTTCAATTCCGGAGATGCCTCAGCTCTCTATCTCTCTTTATCTACTGATACAGCTGTACTTGAATTTGTAGATTGTCCGCGCGTAGTCAAGAGATTCAGTGGCGGCAAAGTCGATCGTCCATTGGATCTTAGGAGTCGGTAATCATGACCTAGAGGTCAAGTGCAGAGCATCATGGAGCCAGGCTTGGTGAACCGAAAGAGTTGAAGAGATTGCTCATAGATCGCAGTTTAAGGATTATGCGTAGAGATCGCGACTGATGGCGTCGAAGATTATTTTAGAGAGATGAGAGGCCAATAGCTTCCGGTGGTGTGGATTTGGAGGAGGAGTCTCCGGGTTCAACGATGCGAGTTTGTTCTGCTAGATATTTGGCGTCTAAACTCTCTAGATGAATGAAAGGGCTGGAGGCCGAGGAGCCTAAAGATATGAGGATATGAGGCCGGGTTCTCAGATGCCTGGGCCTAGCTGTAAGAGACTTGTGAGATGCGCTTCCGAGTAAATGGGCGGATGTTATGCAGTCTTAAGCGATTGTAAAGAAGCTTCAAACAGTCAGGCGCATATGTCGTCCATATATCGTCGCGGGGATTCCTCCAATAGTGGACCCCATAATGGAGAATAATTCCCGGCTCTTGAGCTATCTCAGCCCAATCTTTCCATGATCTACCACACGGGTCTTTCTAGAAGGCTGTCGTAAGTCTGAAGCTTAACTGAAGGCTGTTAGTTAGAAGATGAATCTTGGTTCTGGGACATTTGAAATTTACCTGGATTTTTCGCAGCCTTGGTGGGGAGTGTTCCAGCCCCAAGCTAAATATTTGAACAAGTAACTCATTTGGCAGCTTTCTAGCATCCGTTCTGGCAGGCGTAGTTTGCGTCATGGTGAGCTCTCCAGAGTTCAGGCCAAAGCGCAGCTGTGAGAGGCGAGGGAGGGTGAGTGATGCAGTAGTAGGGCCGATGCGGGAGACAAAACTGAAATTGAGAATTCCGAAACCGGATCCAAAAAGGCAGTAAATTGTGTGATGCGCGAGTCGACAACTCCTTCCCTTTGCAAAATGCAGTACCCTAAGCTCCTAGCCTCACGTCTCGTAGTTGGCACCTGCCGTCGTCACGCACGCGAAGGATATTAGACCCACTGTACATGGAATTTGGCCATTCCTGAACATAAAAGGGAGAGCTTAGTTCATTGGAGGTGTATACTTCCGGACAACTGGACGGTCCAATGATGTTTGCAACGAGATGGCACGACAAGAGCGTTCTGCGCGATAGATATGTCCTGGTCGTATGGTTTTCTCATTCAGTCTCCCCCAAATGTCGCGGCGAGAGTGGTGGAGATGATATCTCTCGTACATTTGTGGAAACCATTCTTTTTCCATCGCTCGATTTTTTTCTTGCAATTGTCCGACGTGGCGAGTCCTTCCTGCGACTGGCAGTAAGCCAAAACCAAGGTTTCCTCAAACAACCCCTCTGCTTTAACTCGTTCTTTTTCCACGATTTCAGAGCCAATTTATCATGAGCTTCCACCATCCATTCTGAATGAGCTTGCAATTGGTATTCCCAGGTCCGACTTTTGAACTTCTCAGACTCTTTCGAGCCGCGTGGATGTTCCCATTCCTCCAGTTTGGAAGCTACCACACAATCAATTACTTTGCATTTTGGTAGAGGAGGTATTCCATACCTCGTCGATCCAGTTCTTTGTCCGTGATGCGGAACGGAAATTCCCCGCGTATCAGCTTTTTGAAGTCATCCTTTTCAATGCAGCGCGGCGCTGCCCATCGCCGCTTACACCATTTAAACTCGCACGGAGGTTCGCCCTTTGGGTATCGGGCTCGTACGTCATGTAATGAATAGGCCCTCTTTTCTTTTTGCTTTTCTTCGGGTGTGAGTGTTGAGAGATAGTCCCATATTGAAGCCATTGCGAAGGTGATGACTGTAGAAATGAGAGAAGAGCGCTGGCGACATATTTCAGGGAAACATTTTGAAGATTGCACTGTTCGAGGGAGTGTGTTCTCATTGATGTTGAAGAATATGACGATATGTCCAGCTGGATCCACTCAGGTGACCGCTCAAAAGTTTGGATCCAGCAATCCCTAGTTAGACCCTACCACCGAGTACTCGACTGACAAGCTGGATATCGTCTTTAAGTTTCGCAATCTCGAACCCTTTGAAGTTCACGGGAATTTCGACCGCTTTCCAGTCCCTTCTCCATGTACCGTATCTCTCGTCGCTTTCGACGACTTTTAAAACGAACGCCTCCGAGCCAAAGAAAATGCATACACAATGCCATCATAAATATGGTATGACATAATTTACGGAATATTCCAAGAAAACATTTGACTTTACAGAACTTGCAACAAGTCTGGTAAAACAAGCAGTGCTGAGAGCGCGACCGAAGGCTTCTGAAAACAGGTTCTACAATCAAAGCTTCATCATCGCATGAGCAACCAATAAGTACATCTGGGGATGTAGCAGGATTGTGCAACTCCCAACTCCAGAAGAAAAGATGAACGAAAAGATGGCCGACGAAATCTCCCTGCCAAGGTCCGCGGCCCTGCATTGATGTACGTGTTTGTAAATGTCCTCGATAGCATCGTCGGGCCACTGCTTGATAGATATGGCTGATAGAAAGGGGGTTCGGAGTTGATGAATTCGGGCTGTATCACGAGTCTTCGAAAATCAGATTCGTAAGAGATGGACAGGAAGCTCTTCGCGTCGGGTTGATGAGGATGGACCGAGGACGCGAATCGACGAGTAAACTTTGTAGAGGTCACGTGGTATTCAAAATATCGGGTTGGCCGGAACTTCAAAGAACTGGTCAAAGAAGCTAGAGCTCGATTGGATTCTGGAATAGAAGAAGCTCCGATGTTCAGACTCTGTGCTTCGTCTGAGAAGGGGAGGTTGAGACGGCTTGCGCATCCCAGCCGAACGACCCTTACCCAAGCCACTTCAAACTTCTGGAACCGCGAACAATCTCAGTAAAATCCTTTGAAAAGACTAATGTGAGTAAATAATTTCACTTCAAGCTCCTTAATCACCTTGTATCTCCCCACTTTTCCTCAATAAACCTTGCATATCTGTGGTGCACTCAAGCCCAATCCCCCCACCACTTCAAAATCCTCAGCCCAGCTTCTGCCCAAGAAAGACCCCATAAGCAAGCGCAGCAACCAGTCCAATAGCATTGATATGGATACTTGCAGCATGCGCCCTCTTAAAACTCCTGTTAAGTCCCTGCATCATCAAGCTCTGGCCCTCGAGCTCAGTGTATTTCCTCCCATCGCGAGTTTCTAAACACCTCTCGTTAGTAAATTTCTTCCCCAACCTCCAAATACAGACATAGCTAAAGCCAAATCACCTTGATGAACCCTTTCAATCATGAGTTTCCTAACGTTCTCCCCTACCCAAGCCCAATTGATAGCGGACATTCCCACCACCGTGCCCAACATCCCGAGCTCCCACCACTTAATACCTGTAAAACCCAGCCTCCTCCTTGACCGTTTCTCAGAGGTCCACCAATACGGCCACGTACTAGCCATTCCCAGCGCTAGCAAAAGTGTAGTCCTGAAATACGCCGGGAAAAGCCTCTTTTGCAAGGAAGTGAAAGACGAGATGGGCAGAGCGCGGTGAGCGATCTTGACGACGATGAAAGATTGGTAGAGTTGCGTACCGAGAAGGGTGGAGTAGAGGAGGAGGTGGATGGGGAAGAGGATTGTGGTTGTGAATGCCATGTTAGAGGTAGTTTGCAGTGAGTGGATTGAAGGATATCTGAGTGTTGGTGAAAGAATGAAGGAAAGGTTGCCCTCGATTCATATACTCTTTGAGATGGATTGAAAAGTAAGCATTGCGCGTCCTCTGTCTCATGCGGGCATTGCGGAGGAACGTGGGAGTGCGTGGTAATTCGTGTCGGATATGGATGTAGCGCAAACTTTACGCTTGGGAGGCAACGACGTCCAGGAATAAATTTTCGTAAAAGCTAAACAAACATCGTCCTTCAAATTTGAAAAAAAAAACCAGTTTTGAATACGGTCCACCATTTTCATTGATGCTAGATGTTAGCATAACTGATGTCTCTTGCGGAGAACCCAAGTGCTATTTCCGTATTTCCGACCGTGCTGACCGAACCGTCTTCTAGGCTGGCGCGTGGAGGGAATGCGTCAACATTGGATTAGTACTGAAACAGGCCGAATAAATGAACTGATCATCAGTATTTGCGATCCAGTGTCTCTCTGACGTGGCGACTAAGGAGGAAGTGACGGCTGGCCAAAGATCATGGCAGCGGTAGGGGCCAAGGATAATGATTTGATTGAGACTAGCATAATTGGCTACATAGTAAATTCGTTACTAATATATGGGTTTGAAGATGCAGTTTAGAGGAAGAATCGAGATGAGGAGAACAATGCACACTCTCGTGATGATACCTTTTGCCTCGATTTGCACACCAAGCCGACTCAGAGACATTCCGCACACATGGACATCTGCACCAAGTTGCGCACTGCCACCATAGCCGCCATCATTATTTAACAGCCTTGCCCTTCCCCTTCCCCTTACCGTCATCCTGGGGAGTCCACGAATCCAGCAACTTTTTCACAACATCATCTCCCCTTTTCAACTCTACCTTGATCTTGATCACATCCTCCACCTCGCTCTCGACATCAGAGCCAGAATCGCTATCGCTGTTGTAAATCAAGCTTTTGTCCTTCTTCACTCTTAAAATCTTCTTGATCCTATACCTCCTCAGTCGTCTCCTCACTTGACCCACGCTGCTGTCGCTGCCGTAGATGGTACTACTGTCACTGTCACTACTACTATCACTACTATCGACATATCTCTTCTTTTTCTTCATGGGCGCAAGTTTTACGATATTTGACGGCGAAGGCTGCGTACGTGGCGGATCCGGCACTATTGGTCGCGCCCCTCCTCCAGGAGGCTGAGGACCGCGCATCAGCGAATTGTACAACGCAAGAGCATTGCAATGCGGCTTCGGAGCACGCTTCGCAATTAGATGCATCAATGTAGCAGAGGCAGCGCCACTATCCAGATCCTTGGACGTGAAATCTGTGATCTCGCCAGCGGCTTTATGCAGGCTGATCTCCACCCAGCACCACTCGAAGCGGACATCGCGCTCGGTTCTTTTGAGTTCTTCCATCAAGCGTGCAACCTGCGCGCCTTGATCGGCTGTGAGACGCAACTTGGTCTCGATGACGTTGCCGCCGCTGCGCTGGAACTGTTGTACTCGCTGCTGGACGAGGTGGCGCTCGGCGCTCTCGTTCGTGATATTTACGTTGATCCAAGAGCGCGGCTCCGCGTTTCTGCTAGGCTGAACAGTGTATTCGCTGTAGGATGTTACAGCTAGTAGCGCGTCATACTCTGTCAACGGCGTGCGGGCAACGCTAGGTCTTGGGGGCGGGGAAGGGCTACCTGAGGAGAATCCCGATGGTGGTGGTGGAGGCCCGCCGTATGATGGTGGAGTTGGAGATGGAGGGTAGCGTAGGTCCGAATTGCGAACTTTTCCCATTCCAGAGGGCAACGGTGGTGGCCGAACGGCTGGCATGATAGGCGGAGGTACGAAAGGCGGCGGTGGTGGCATATTGATACGATGCGGTGGAACAAGTGGCTTGCCATTGACCAATTTCTCGCGCACAATCGCGAGAAGGATACGGCCACTGGACATTGGGGTAAAGGGGTGCTTATTGAGTAGTTCTTTGAGCAAAGCAACCCAGGCGGTGAGCATGCTCTCATTCTTGAGTGTTTTGAGAACGACCATTTCTCTGTCGTAGACCTTGCCGTCGACCCAGGGGTAAAGAACACGCTGCAATGCCCCGTGTTCGCTCTGATTGAGGGTGGTGAAATTCTGATACCAGGCGTCATCGTTCAATTGAGAGAGAATAGTCTTCATATGAGTCGCTTCGAGGGAGTGGAAGGCCGAGTGCGGGACTTGCCGCATGTCATGCCTTTGGATCACGAAGGCGAGGAGGTGAGAGTCAGCAGTGCAAAGCGCTTGCCTCATCTCGGTAGCGAGGGACTCTTTATTGCTGAAAATGCTCTTCAATTTGAATTTAAACCTATTTGATTTTGTACTAAATAGACGAGGCTCGTGGACAGTAGGCCTTGAAAGTTAGTACTGATACAATTAAATGGTAGGAAACTAACTTGACGATTCGAGTTTCTTTTTCTGCTTGTTCTTTCGCGGCTTTCTTTTCATCTGCATGAATCGACGCCAAACGATATTGCTCTTTCTCGCCAGGGCTCAGCAAGCCTGAGCCTGGTCCCTGAGAGACTGTGCCCAATAAACTTGAGCCGCATGCGGAGGCGGGTGTCGCATTGACCGGGGGTTTATGACTCTCAGAGTAAGCCGGCGGCTTGCCCTTATCTGCGTTAACTCAGTTTTCTCTGAAGAACAAATTCGACTTACGTCCCAACTGGACTCGGGAACCTTCATTGGGCCACCAACTCTAACCGGAGGCGGAGTTGACCCTTCTAGGATGAGGTCCAGAGAGTCCTTGGAGATTCCTGGAGCGGGAGGTGGTCTCGGTGGCCCCTTCATTCGGCCGGGCGCAAATGGCGCGGGAGGTGGAGGAGGTCCTCCAACCTTCTTTCGCCTGATTGGAACAATGGAGCTGGCATCGCTATCACTAGAGCCGCTAAAGCTGTCGCTATCGCTTGATGAATCAAAACGATTCCGCTTAGATGAACCTCTGGATGTCTTGGGCACCTCAATGCCTACTAGATCCACCGTTCGCATGATGCGATCATGATAAGCGACGATGCTCTTGATGTCAACTTTGCCAGTTGACCTGCTGAAGTCTAAGTATGTATCAATGAACGCCCATGGCAACTTACAGGTCTTGAGAAAGAGCGCCAACAGTAACGACTTGAAATACCAAAAGGAGATGTAGTTGAAGTTCGTAGAGTCGCTCCATACAATTTTCGATTGGATCTCTTGCGAGGTTCCACTTTGTGATTTCAATCTTCTCCAGGAATGCTTTTTCATCAAGCTCCAACTCTGAAGAGATGATATCAGGCGCGCCATGCTTTGCCAGCAGTTTCTTGTCACGCCTGGCTTTTGCCCTGAACTCCTTGCGAGGTAAGCATGCATCGTCGACGATGGGCACAACCTTCGCCAATGTTTTAGCACACTCCATCACGAGGCGCTGAACGTATAGGGTCCCTTCGAGGCTGAACAGTCCTTTACCAGTGCCACTTTTCAGACCCTCAGCCTCGTCCTTGAAAAGGCCTAAGACTTGATTGAGAGTCGCAACTGTAGCATCGAGGATGTTGGTAGCTCCTTCAAAGCCGCTAGGAACCCGCTCTGCAAGAAGAGCATATTGGTGAAAGACCGTGGAGAGCCGCCCGCCATAGACAGCCACGTCCTTCACAGCCACATCGACATTGAGCACCTTGCCAGTATCCATGGCGCTTCCGTCGCGCTTAATTGACGGGCAAAAGTTCCCCAATGGGAAAGAAAGAAATGGTTAAAAGAGCAACAATATTTGAGGAAAAAGAATAAAAACAAAATGAGGGGAAGAGCTTTAAAACAGCTTCAAGGCAACCATCGGGCAGGTTGGTGTGGTTGCCTCGCCCCGCTCCTGTCAAAATGAGGCGAGCTTGCAGACCAACAGCCAATTGAAAAGTACCGGAGGAAGCCACAACGAAGGGTCACATAAATTGCTCAACCTATCCAACAGCTTCTCATGGTCAATTTCTGAGGCGATGTGGGAAAAGCGTGAAGAGGCTTGCAGGGACTTTGTAGTCAGCGAATGATTGGGGAGGCAACTGCAGTCAGCATCGGCTTTTTTCCGAACTCGCATTGCAAAAGATCCCGAGCCGCAATTTGAGATCACAAGGTGCCTTGCCAACTCAGTGATCTGGGAAGCCTGGTACTTGCAGCTATAGCTCCTGCATCGGCTGACAGGGGCTATGGGAATACCCGTGGGAGCGAGAGATCAAGTTTCTTGGATAGAGCGTTCCGCAGTATGGGAAAGCAGCGCTGGAGTCGAGTCGCCCAGAGGCTGGCTCCCTGTGGAAAGATGGTCAGATTTGCTACGCCCTAGCATCATCGGTATGACTTGGCAAGGGCGACTACATAAGCCGGGCGAGATTCCGTGATACAAGGCACAGACCCGCATCCCAAAGCTAAGATGTCCAAGGCTTCGGTGTCCTAAATCGTTAAGACTGAAAGCCTCAGATCTCCTTGCACCATTTGGTCATGATGGCGCTCAAGCTATCAATACTCCCGGTAATCTCCTCCAGTCCCACGTCTACCTTCCACATGCGTCCTCCAATTCCAGCATCTCGTCCACCGCCACCGCCGATACCCGCAGGAATCAATAGATCGTAACCGGCGAGCCTCTCCCAAGCTCCTAATGCAACATCCCGCCCCCAAACCTTGGCGCTTGAACCGAGGGCGGCAACCCCGGTACTGGATGTCTGGATCTTATGTTTCGAAGTCAGGGAGCTATATTCGTCATACGCCATTGCAAAGTTGCAGGTGTCAGTATCGAGAATGATGTCAAGCCGTGCTGCAGATATCAAAAGAGCGAGCTCAAGATCAGAGATCCCTCGCAAAACGTGTAGTTTGGAGTCTGGCGGTGAAAGAGACAAATTATTTGATGCTAAGGCTTTCCCAGTAAGCGGGAATTGGCTTGAAGAGAGGGCAGCAACCGGCAGAATGCATGAAGTAAGGAATGCTGGAATTGACTTTGTTCGAAAATAATGTGATTGGACGTGATGCTTGAACAGATCATCTTTAGTATAAAGGTCCTAGAATTGTGAGAAAAATATTGGAAAGTCTTGTCTATACACTTACGTCAATCATGGCTTGCCAGTATAACCTAAAGTCCTCTTGACCAGGGGTTTCGAAAGCAGAGCCTTCGGGAGTCAACTCAACCTTCTCGACAGTCAAAGCTTCCTTGCAAATCTCCCAAAATGCAGGGAGACTCCGAGGGAGGGACAGATACACGTATCTGTGACTGAAGCGGCTCTTTACTCTCTTCTCGAGGCTCTCCACTACATCAATTCGAGTCGTCAGGCCCAGAACAGCAATAGGCGCCTTTCTTGCTTGAGCTGTGTCAAACAGATTGTAAAGTAGAGTCTGACGAGCATGAGTTGTAAATAGATCGAATTCATCAAGAACGAATATAACGGATCTTGTAGTTTGCCCGGACTGTTCTTCCTGAGAATCAGATAACTCCGAAGGGTGGGATAACAAAGCCAGCAAAGACGCCAAGGTATCAGCATGATTGCCCTATGGAACTATGAGTGCCATTATAGAGACGAAAGGTAGACTCCAATACCTTTGCCATGTCATCTTCTACTTCCATCTCACGGCCTAGCTGTCGCCATATCTCTCTCAAGGCTATTTTATCGTCTGTGTGAATGAATCCATTCAAACGAACAATATGGAACTTGTCCCTATGCTCAATCGACAGGCCCGATATGACGGACTCGACAAGCTTTTAAATACTTAGTATTGTCAAATTTGCAAAAGGATGTCTTACTGCAGTCTTTCCACAGCCCCTTCCACCAATCACCAACATAGAATTGCCCTCACCAGCCAGAACCGTCTGTTCAAGTACATGATGAACTTTCTCCATCTGCTCGTCGTGACCTCGCAGCTTGATTGGCCTCTGACCGGTCAATTGGTCCACTAGAATTCTTTGCGTCACTCGTAGATGATCTTCAAACCCTTCAATATCTGGAAGAAGGTTTTGAGTTTCGATGGTGGCTGACTCTTCGTTGACCTGCAAATCTGGTTCCTCGTTGACTTCTGATGCACAGTCTCTGCAGTACCAATCTCCGTCCGGAATTACTGGCACATCGTAGCACTTTTGATGGACTGCTTTGTCGCAGCCATCGCAAAACAAGATCTGGTTCCCCTTTCTAGAATTAAGTTTCAAGCAGATTGAGCACGCGACTTCTTCTTCTGGCTCTTCCTCACTCTCCTCAGACGAGCCGTCCTTGACAACCTGGGTTGCATCTACATTTGGTGCCAGAACAGTCGCTGTCTTTGCTCCCTTTCTGCTGGTAGACTCGGGAAGGTCTTTAAAGCCTAGATCCATTCCGGCGACATCTCTCTCGAAAGCTACGCTCTTTCTAGTTCTGCCGAGTCCGCTTTTCCTGGGTGTAAGAATGCCTTTGGGGGCAGCTTTTGTTGGCATTGAGTCTTCAGCTGCGACTTTCTTAGGTCTCCCTCGTTTAGAAGCACTTGCAGGATCTTCTAAATGATAATCGGTATTCTCTGGACCATTCGCCTCAGCACGAGCGTTCTTCCTCCCTTTCGGAGTGCCCACCTTTGCCTCATCTTCGGCTGAATCATCTTCTGCGATCCTTTTCCGCGTAGCTTCTCTTGACAATTTTTTGTCTCTCCTTAAGATATCTGATTTTCTGGGTCGTCCTAGCGTACGCCTCTCTGTCGAATGGGACTCTATTTGCTCGAGCTTTCCCCTCCCATTCTGACTAACGCTTCTCGGACCCCTTAGCTCTTCATCGTCCGAGTCTGGAACATCATATATATCGGTCGGCGCTATCTGGGTAGTAGTGTTCTTGGAAGACGATTTCGGTATTGGTGACAAGACATCTCTCTGCCGCCTGCCACTCCTATGGCTTTTCGATCTCAAAAGAGGTTTTGAATGCTCTGAATTTTCAGGTTCCGAATCCTCTACTTCGAAAACGCCTTTTTCGCTTGCCAATTCGTCTTCGTCGGCATCCGTCAAAATTTCCTTGTCTCTTCTGCCTTCGAGCCCAAGAAGCCCCGAGAGCTTGCGCCCGAGGCCAGATAGAGTCCCAGCAGCAGGCGATGGGTCCTGCGTATTCAACTTCCTCTTTTTCTGGCCTGCAGACAGTGGCCTCTGGGTGCTCGACTTCTGCGGAGAAAGCTCATCGAGTTCGTCGTCTGCAGGCTGCGTTCTGGTGCGCTTGCGTAGAGACATTGACAATGTGACTCACAGCGCGAAGTAAATTAAAGAGGCGGATGCGGCGTAGGTGTAGGGTATCATTATCTGGCAAGCATAGTGAGGCTGCGGATCGAGGTTGGTTGAGGTGAGGATGGAAATTATTGGTGGTTGAACGCGTCAGCGCGTACTCAACAAATTGATCACGTGAGACATCGCCGTGACAACTTCTATTTTAATATGTGTTTTTCATGGGCTTTCATATTATTTTCTTAATAGAAAATTAAAGGAAACAGCTAGTGGAACTCAGAAGATACTTTTAATTCCTGTTCCCGAGAATTCCCAGTAATAAGTCAAGCCTTACTCCGCAACCTTATTTCGGAGAACGGACAACCTTGAACCTTAATGATGACGGCAACTCAGCCCAGATATTTGGTTGAGTGTATCAAACTAATCTCGCATTCTTTAGGAGAAAGTTGTCAACATGAATTCCATTGCAAAACAGCGTGTCCTATTGGCTGAGGTCTGCGACTATTTTCTATCTTGGTAAGTTAGACCCAAATCTTAGCTTGCGGGGCTGAAAAGAGGCACAGAATTAAGACTTTAGATTAGTTGACTCTAAGCAAAGGTCATCCCTTCTCGATATTGGGTTCACTCTCTCTCACGCAGCTACTCTATGTGATCTTTCCCGAGAGCAGCCATGTCTCTTACGTCTTTGCTCAATGGCTATGCGCCCTCCATCGTACTCGCTGTTGGGGCGGTAGTCCTTTTATGTTGGCAACGTCTGTCCGTCCGTATGAATCCTCTGGAACCGCCGCTAGTGAAACCTACTGTTCCATATATCGGGCATATTCTTGGATTACTTGGAAATCAATCGTTGTATTATGATAAGCTGAGGTACGGTTAATTCGATTGTTTTTTATTGTAGTCGAATGTCTTAAGGGTTTCAACATATTCGCAAAGTGGACGATATCCTAATCGATTGACAGTGCCAAACACCCGTTACCAATTTGTACCATGCCTATGGTAAATGCCAAAATATACGTGGTTACATCGCCTTCGCTCGTTCAAAGCGCTTTCCGCTCCAAGGATCTCTCGTTTGATCCATTCATGATAGAATTCGCGCAGTCCATGCTTGGGGTATCAGAACGGGCGATGAAGCCAGTCAAAGCTCCAAGAACGGCAGAGAGACCAACTTTGGTCTACGAGTTCACTAAAGCGATCCATGGTGCCATGTTAAATGAGCATTTGCACAAGATGAATGCTTCAGCTCTGAGAGACATTGCATCGTCGATTAATGGCATTGGCGCAAGTTTTGAGCCAAAAAGTCTTTACATTTGGCTGCGGGACATGATGACAATGTCTACCTCCAATTCGTTATTCGGCTCACGTAACCCTCTGAAAGCAGATCCCAGTCTCGTGGACGCTTTGTGGACATTTGAAAAGTCTATACTCCTGTTCGTCACAGGAATGTTCCCAGCGTACACCTCACCTAAGGCCTATGAAGCTCGAGCAGCGCTTCAATCGGCTCTCATGAAATACTACATCGCGAAACACGATTTAGAGCCTGACGTCGCTAGTATAACCAAGGCAAGAGCCACAGTTCTGCGCAGCTACGGCATCCCAGACGAAGATGTTGGGAAATTCGAACTCGCATTACTTCATGTCGCGACAGCAAATGCAATACCGACGCTGTTTTGGGCTTTAGCTTTCATTGCCTCATCCCCAAGCCTAACAGCGACAATCCGTAAGGAGGTTTTGTCTATTATCACGGTCGATCAGTCACCAGAATCGACTAAGAGAGAGATGAGCGTCAATATCTCAAGATTCTCGAGCCACTGTCCATTGCTTGTTTCCGCCTACCAAGAAACCAATCGTATTGCAAGTTCCATGGTCGGCACGCGTCGTGTGATGGCCGACACTACTCTTTCCGACGGGAAATCCAGCTATCTCCTCAAGAAAGGCGCGGACGTGATGATGCCTGGAGGCGTCAGTCACATGTCATCTGACAATTGGGGCCCAACCGCCGCTGAATTTGATGCGAGGAGGTTCTTGTCACCAGGCTCAAAGGAACCAAAGAGCGAAAAAGAAAGAGTAGATGAGAGGATGCAGAAACGAGCGTACTTTCCTTTTGGTGGAGGGAAACATCTGTGTCCAGGAAGGCACTTTGCATTTGCAGAAATCCTGGGGACCATTGGCGTGTTGCTGCTCGGTTTTAACATATCAGGAACCGACGGAAATTTATTGAAAGTCCCCAAAATCGGTAGAGCAGGTTTGGGAGAGGCGGTCCCAAAACCGACTGGTGCAGGCCGTGAAATGGGAGCAAAATTCATCAGAAGAAAGGGATGGGAAGATGTGATTTGGAAGTTTACGACGGACCAGGAGGAAGAAGCCCAATCGGCTCGAGACTAGGCGGCAAAGCAGCAACTGCGTTATCCTCATGGGCTTCAAATGGCTGGAAGCCTGCAAACATCCATACACTCCCCGCTGTACAGAAAAAGCGGCACAATGAGAATGTCCCATCCGCAGTGAGACACTGAAAATGCGGCATAGTAAGTGCCGCTTGACGTGTTCAACGTAAGACACTGTGTTTTGGGGTTTGGAGAAATCAGGGAACCTTCAAAGGCTAGATGCATTCAAGTGCAAACACAGTCCCTCTTTCCACCATTTTCCATTTTCGATTCGAAGTTTTGAAGGTCAACGGCATGAGGTTTGGGGGCTAATCGGGATTTTTAAGGAGGCTTACCCGATTTTCAGGGTCTCGCCTCGTATTCGCCCCTGAAGCGTACCTGAAGCTAAGCAGCTCCAGGCAAGTGGGGTGGCAAGACTCTCATTTCTGCAAAATCTTCATCAACAATTCCATGCCCGGGCAAATGCCTGGATTGAAGCGCTTTGAAAAATGACTCACCTAATTTTGTCTCCACAAAGCAGGAGCGGAGCAAGAAAACTGCATTGAGACCTATTATTAGGATTATCTCGTCTCGTAAATTTACAATAGGCTTCCTCGCGCTTGCCTAGATTATTAGCGCAAGTCTCGTGTTTAATCAGAAGGAAAATCTCCGCCGGGGCTCTGGGCCGGCTCGCAGCCACTCCTGTCATTAGGTTGCATGCAATGTCATTTCGGGAATGCTGGTACTCGGCTTCTAGTAAGCTTTGACACCAAACTGCGCCGTTAAGGATGCGGGTATTTGAAGGCGACTCTGTGCTGTGCCGCACACTTACTCGAAAGTTGAGATGACCTATGACATGCAGTTTTCCACTACGCAGGCAGGATATCCACCTCTCTAACAGGGGTTTCTATATAAGATGGCATTGGATTCCTCTTTTGTTTTCACTAGCATCAGCACAGTCAAGCTTCTACAGCACCTTCCACCTTGAATCACAATGCAGTTCTCACTTCTTTCACTCGCTGTCCTCGCCGGCGTTGTCGTCGCTTCTCCTTTGGCGGTCGAGCATCAATTTGAGCGCCGAGACAACTGCACGACTTATTCAAGCACAGCTGCTGGAACTGTCTGCTATCACACTCCTTCAGACTGTCTGTTGGCCCTGTTACAATACAATACAAAGAACATTTTCTGATTTTTGACAGGCTCCGCCACGTATTTGGTCCAGCCCGATGATACTTGCACATCAATTGCGGCCATCTACAACAACTTCACGCTCTCTGAATTTTACTACTGGAACCCGTATGTATCAATCAATTTATCTACACATCCTAGCTTACAAGTCTAGTGATGTTGGACAAACCTGCTTTGGTCTCCGAGCCTACGTTCCAGTTTGCATCGATACCCCATGGTACACATTTGTTCCTCCTGTCCAGGCCCCTGAAGGCACAGTCGAAGCCGCATCTGCAGTGCCGGTTCCAGTCATGCCTTCTATCACATCCAACTGCACGAAATTCGAGCTCGCTGGGGGGGGATACACCGTAGCTTCAATTGTTCAACAGAACAATATCTCACAGGATGACTTTCTTGACTGGAACGCCTACATTGACAAGACAAACCCGGTAGCTTGGGAAGGATACTGGGTGTGTGTCGGCGTCTCATAACCGCAAGAGCTGTAGGCAGAGTGTGCTGCTGGGCGAGATGGGGTTGTTGGTGGGAAGGTTGATTGGATTCTGGTGATGTTCTAGTTACCTTCGTTCTGGATCAGCGTCCACCTACATTCATTTCGCCATGCGCGCATTTTCATACAAAAATTCGTTTTTGAACCAAGTCTCCGTCTAAAAACACCTTCTGTGCCCGAATGCCCAAGTCTCGAAGTCGAGCCATTTGCGCTTGATTCAATCATGGCTTAAGGAAAAAGCAATCGAGTCGCCCATCGTAATTTCTTTACGCTCAGGGTCTGAGCGGCTTTTAAGACAACATCTCTCCTTCCTGAACTTTTACTCGAAGTCCGGAGATGCCGCAACCTCAAATTTCCGAAGGATTGTGTTGCAGGCTTTAAGATCTCCAGATATCAAGAGGGCTCTTGCCTAATCGAAGCAGTATTACGGCACTTCACCAATGCTTTCGGGGGGGTTGACGTACGATCCCCTATCCGGCAATGCTTGCCGGTGGTGCTGGGCCGTGCCGTGCCTTTGCATACATACGTCGGGTCGCCCACCATTAATTATTTTGCAGCCATCCCTAGATTTTGCGTTTACCTTTTGGAAAGTTCGAAATTTTCTTGGGAGAGAGAGAGAGATTTCGCATGGGAAGTATGTCCCAGGTTACTGAAGTAACGATTACGAAACTTAAGCCGGGCATCAATTTCGACGATTTGGCAGCGAGTAGTCCGAATTCGTACACGCAAGCACTCATTCAGTCGCTGAATGTCCTGAAAGCCTCGGATGGCTGTATACGTCAATTTTGGGTAATTTCTGCTCTGGATCTTTCAATGAGGAAGCTGAAAGATTCGCTTCCAGGGCCGTGCCGTCGAAGAGCCTGATTTACTTGTTTGGACCATTGGTAAATACTATCTCACTCAGCATAGATCTTTCTGATAAGTTATGTAGATTGGGAATCTATTGAACAATTTACGGCATTTGCACAGTCCGAAGCACGCACTGCGTTCGTGGCACCGTTGATGCAAAATGATATGTTTGATTTTTCAGTGGCAGTCATGCGTATGTTCAGCACACCACTCACTTTAATCTTATGAAAACTTAAACTAAGCAGTCTTTACTCGTGTTACGGACACCGAAGGTGCCCTGAAAGCCTTCAGATCGACTGTAACAGAGGTCGCCTTCTTCACGAAGCCGCACCGGCCAACGCCTGATGAGGAAATGACCCAAGACGCAGACACTCTCAATATCATTCGAGACGTGCAGAAGATCGGCAAAGCTACCGGCGCTGCTATAGGTTTTGGTCAGTCGCCTACAACGCCTTTCGTTCCATTTAATCTAATTCTTGGGTAGTGTTTGATGCATGGCCAGAGAAGCTAGTGTCTGATTTGCCTACGGTTGCAATTTATGGAGTCTTTGGGTACAATAGCATTGAAGACCATATGAGGTGGAGAGAAAGTCCGGAAAGTAAGCAATACGGCGCTGACATGAAGGTCATCCTGCCTGCCACCGCCGTGCCTGGAATAGATCCGAAAACGGGATATTTTCATGTGAACTTCCAAGAGTACAGATAATGTATCAGTTTGTATTTAAAGTCTTGCAAGCGATTGATATATACCCTTCAAGCACAGCTTGGCGTCGCTTCATGATCATCACTGAATTTCCAGATCCGCGCAAACTCACTTCGCTGTCCTTATGTAAGATTACCGGTGCTCAGCAAAGCTCAATCCGTTTGGAGACCAGCTTCTGTAACATACACAGTAAACAAGAAACCGAATTTCTCTAAGCTCGGAAACCCGTCCGAGAAAGCTTTGCAAACAGATGGAAGGCCCTTACCTCGACGATGGAAACTCACAAAAGGTGAGTCCTGAACGGAATGATAGGCTCTTATGTAACAATATAGAAAGCCTCAGAGGGACTCGGAAGCTACTTATAGCTTTTGTAAGTATCGCATTACGATCGATATTGCTTCTATGCATTTAAAGGAGCATTGTTCGGAAAGTCCTTGTGAAGCCATATGGCTGCTACTGAACCTGCTAATGTAACAATCGCGCGGGTCTGGAGCTCCCATAGGCTTCATTTCTACGTCTTTAAGCAGCAGCTATTCAAGCCTTACGCTTGCATTACAGTCGCAACTCCACAATGATCGCTGCAGCCTTCGGCTAGGGTGGGAAAAGGGGGCCCGGCCACTTTGTCTGAAGAAGGAGCTCGCTTAATCGTCGCCGCCTTTCTCCTTTCCGCTTTGGGAGATTGCCAGGGTAAACAAGCCGGAAATTCTTGCGATAGATCGATCCTGTTAATTGTTGAGCTCCGGGTTTCGGACTGGATCTCGAAAAGCGTTTTCGGCGGCTCAATTTCCTTCAACGAAAGCGTTGCGTTGCGATGCTCAAGCCCCGATTCCCGACACTAGTTTATCTTCTAGATGATTAAATGATTCCGTATGTTAGATTTTGAAAGTGAGGGGCATAAGGTACGCGGACAAGAGAGGCTGGTGAGGAGATGGATGCATCCCACATTAGGTTGATGCAGATTTTCGATTTGAATGTTGCAAGAACAATAGTTTTCAGGCGTGAAATTGGCTTTAAATTCGCTATTTTCGTATTGTTTGCATTGGACAGTTTGATACAGAGAGATAGTCCTGTCCGCAGAGTAGTGATATACCAAGTGAAAGCTGGGAAGTTGGCATTTAAGACATATAATTTTTTTCAGATTTGTTTAAACACATTAGAGGGTGATCCTTGGAATAGTGTAAAGCATTGTTTTAGCGATCTGATATTTTGATGTTCTTTGATACATGAGGTAGCGGTTTTGACTAGCCAATCAATGCCGAGCATTGTTTCTGATTTTGTTAATTCTCTGATATTTTACAATAAGCACTTTTCCGGGAAAACTTCGTGAGTCCGGCCTAATGGTCTAGTGGTATGATTGTCGCTTCGGGATTTCTCTCCCTCTTGTTTTCAAGAATTGTGACAGGCCGTAAGTTTTCTAGAAATCCGTATTCTCTATGATATCCGTACTGATAGTGAAATAGCCGTGTTCGAATCACGGTTAGGCCCGCGCAACTCTGCGGAGTAATATTTTTGCATTTTTGGATTGTTTTATAAGTATATGCAGGTGTCGGGAGTATTGCGGGAGCATTGTAGGAGATCCCGACCTTGCTAAATGAGCAGTGGTGAGGTCATGTGACTGTCGTACGTGCTACCTAAGGTCCTAGGCATCACTACCCACTTGAAATCCATTACCACTCGCCCTATGAGCGGAGAGGCCAGGACACTACCATTTCCCAGTCAAAGTCATGCCCCGTAACTTGTTTGAGTTTTAACATTGTCGGATGATTCTGTCCTTGGTGCGTTTTCTTGGTATAGATTTCACTTTTTACTGTTTTCACTGGAATTAATTTTGTTTCATAAGGCATTCTAGCAAATCAAAATTCTGAACTTTTGCGGGTGTGGGATTCTCGGGGAGGTCTAGCGAGTTTTGGAGGAATTTAGGCCTCCTTATGAAATGAATCAGTAAATCGTTTTTTTAATATCAGATTCTGTTGAAACTCGATTGGTAGTATATCGTGACGGGGTGGATCGCTCTTCATGTGAGCAAACACGTGACTAGCTTGAAAACACATATATATTGCGAATAGCTTCAGTTCTTCAACAACACAGACGAGATTGAACCTAACACCTAGCCCTTTGATTGGACTTTGATTAGTGCTGCCTACATGCCAGATCCTATTAGGGGCTTGCCTCTTCTTTTGGCCTTGCACAATATAAATGGGAAAATAAATGAAAATCGTTAATCCTGGTAATGTATGAACGTGTTCCAAAAGTTGGCTTTTCTCGAAACCGTGAATTCTTTCAGGAAAATAACAAATCGAAACTGCAAAAGAAACCTCCCAAGGGAAAAGCATATCTATTCCAAAAGCACCAATCTAAATATACACATTCCCTATTCCTTACCCACCCCTACCTCACAACTTCCCCTTCTTCTCCCCCATCAACTCCGCCGCCGCACCCGAAATAGCCAACTTCCCGGTCTCGCGCACCTTCACCTGGAACGTGACCTTATTTCCCTCCTTCCACATCTCCGTCACCAGCGTCTCACCGGGCAACACAGTCCCCGCAAAGCGCACTTTGATATTCTTGAACGCACCGAACTGCGCATAGATCGCCTTGGCAGCAATGCCAAAAAAGCACAGACCGTGAAGAATCGGGACTTTGAAGCCGCCCATCTTCGCGAACGCGGGGTCGACGTGCAGAGGGTTGTAGTCACCAGATAGGCGGTAGAGGACAGCTTGCTCAGGCGTGGTCTTCTCCTCGACGACAACATCAGGGGCGCGTTTCGGCGGGATGTTAGCGGCGGTGCTGGCGCCTCTATCAGCGGGCTTTTTCTGGCCGCCAAAGCCTCCCGAACCGCGGATGAAGACGGTGCTCTCGTTGTAGAACAGCGACTTGCCGGTCTCCTTGTGGATGGTGGTGACGCCGGACTTGACGATGGCGGCGTTGCCCTTGTCGACGACCTCGAGGAGCTTGGGGTAGGAGACGAGGGTCGCGGACGTGGGGATCGGGTAGGAGTGCACTTCGAGGTACTGCTCGCCGTGTAGCAACATCATGGGCGAGAAGTTGGGGACGAGGTCAGCGATGTTGTAGGGGGATTCGGCGGAGAAGAAGGGGATGACGCCCCAGGTGGGGAGGGATTGGAAGTCTTCATGTCCTTCGCTGTACAATTGTTAGCTTCTGGTTTACCTGCGGATATGAAAACATACAAGACCAAAGGAAGATCAGTCTTCTTGGCTCCAAGACCCAAGTTGTAGAGAATGATATCCTTCTCCTCATACTTGAACTCGGTGCCGTTAGCCTCAGCTTTCTTCGCTTTTTCAATATTGGACAAGAACTCGGCATCTCCTTCACTAGCATCACTCTATTCGGAAGCGAAAGTTAACAGTGTTTCATTTCCAATTGCATTATACTATGAAAGCCACCTTGGAGAAGGATCATACCTTGCTCGCACCTCTTCTATTCGATATGTTCGCCATAATGCTCTTGGTTCCCTCTTGAGGATCTTCAGGGTGGTCCGCGCGTCCATCGTCAAAGTTGGTGATTCTCTCCCAGTTCTTCACGACCTCTTCAGGTGTCAACACCACATCGACTGGGAAGCCGTGACCTCCAGAACGCTGCCATCTCGTTCGTCCAACCCATCCGCTACCGACTTCAAAGAGACCGCCAGTCGGTGGCTTGGGAACCTTGTCAGAGCAGAGTGCGACAACCAAAGGCGCTATGTAATCAGGCTTGAATGCCTGCACCATCTCCTCAGGCATGATGGTTCTTGTCATGGCGGTACCAGCGTTGGGTGCGATCGTGTTCACATAAATGTTGTACTTTGCGCCTTCACGTGCAAGCGCACGGGAGAAACCAAGGATACCGCATTTCTACACGTGTCAGCCACGTCAATACAAGTGGGAACTTTTAAACTTACAGCTGCAGCATAGTTGGCCTGTCCAAAATTGCCATAGATACCACTGGTGGAAGTGGTGTTGACGACTCGTCCATACTTCTGCTTAAGGAAGTATGGCCACGCAGCTTTGGTGACCTTGTATGTACCTCTCATATGAACAGCAATGACTTGATCCCATTGCTTGTCATCCATGTTGGTGAAAGCTTTATCTCGGAGAATGCCAGCATTGTTGATGATAATGTCGATCCGTCCATAAGCATCAATTGCAGCCTTAACTACTGCCTCTCCGTCCTCAGCCGAGGCCTTGATACCAACGGCCTTTCCACCAGCCTTTTGGATTTCTTGGACGACATCATCTGGGTTGACGAGATCGTTGACAACAATCGAGGCACCGTATTTGGCGAATGCCAAGCAGTAAGCCCGTCCGATACTTTAAAACGTCAGATTTAACTCATTATTCTGAAGCGTAATGACTTACCCAGCGCCGCCACCAGTAACCAACGCAACCTTGCCCTTGAAGTCAAGAGTCTCTCCCTTATCATTGGGACCCATTTTCAGCGATTTCTCGAGCAAGCCCATGAAATCAGCCACACCAGTTGGATATTCTGGGTTTGAGAAGTCGTTGACTTGGTCCCACTTCTTCAAGATGGCACCTGGGGTATACGTCTCATCTGCCTTCAGAAGCAGACCGCCGGAACGCTCCCATCTAAGCTTGGCGACGTGTCCGCCTCCGGCTTCCCAGATAGTTCCATTCTCTTCGCAGCTCTTGTGTGTAAGGACGGCGACGATAGGAACGACCCAAATTGGTTTGAGGTTCTCGAGGACCTCGGGTGGCATGACGGTTTCTGTCATTCTGCTAGCAGCTACAAATTTTTAGCATTGGATGTTTCGAAGAGTCCATGGGATTCGTACCGATTGGAGCAATAACATTTGCGTGAATATTATATTTCGCACCCTCCTTTGCCAAAGTTTCAGTGAACCCAACCATAGCCAACTTAGCCGCCGAGTAGTTGGTCTGGCCGAAGCTACCGAAAAGTCCAGCAGCAGAGGCAGTATTGATGACCCGACCATACTTCTGTTTTCTGAAATGGGGCCAAGCAGCTCTAGCACACTTATAGGCACCCTTGACATGGACATCGATGATCAAATCCCAGTCCTGGTCCTTTATGTTCTTGAAGCTGATATCCCGCAGGATACCAGCGTTGTTGATGAGGATATCGATGCGGCCATAGTTCTGGATGGCGGTCTCGATGATCTTGTCGCCGTTGGTGACGCTGTCGTAGTTGGATACTGCTTTGCCGCCGCCGGCTTTGATCTCGTCGACAACGACATCTGCGGCCTTTCCCGAGCGTTAGTTTGGTTGACCATGGAGGGTCGGGGATCAAGCGTACCTTCGTTGAGTTTCCCTCGCCCTTAAAGGAACCTCCCAAGTCATTTACCACGACGCTTGCTCCTCTCGAGGCGAAGAAGAGCGCATATTGTTTACCGAGACCTGGAGGATTAGGTCAGTATTGTGAATGAGAGTCTCTTGAAGCGAGAAGAAGTACCGCCACCAGCTCCGGTAACAACAACGACCTGGCCGTCATATCGTAGTTCTGACATCGTGGATTGATGTATCTTAAGAAGTCATGCAATCGCTAGAGGGAAAAGAAGGAGAGGAGAGGAAGAGGAAGATGGTGGAATAATAATAAGAAAGCACAAAGCTCCGGCTGGAGGTGGTGGTCGGCGCGAACAGCCTCGGCATTTGGCACTGCAAATGGAATGACGGCAACCCAGCCTTCGTACGGTGTAACGAGGAACCCCACACTGCAAACGTCCCGGCTGGCTTGGCTTGGCTTCACATGCTGATCTGGCGCATTTTCGCTTCACGTGCGCGTGTCACAGAGTCTCACTTTCACAAGACTCTTTAGTGTGGCTACTGTCGTCTTTCATCAGATGCGAGTCAGCCTCAAGCTCTACCAAATGTCGTGCAACTTCGTGCAACTTCGTGGCCGCATCCAATGTGAACGCGCCCCCTAACGCGGGTGCGCCTGTACCCATTCGGAGGAAAGCCCCGCGATGGTGGCTCCAAAATCCCACCCTTACGATTCGCATCAACACCAAGCTTCAGGCTCAACATGCTTCAAAACATCTCTGCCTCATACTTCGCCTTGGGCCTCCCAATGGCCCAGCCTTCGCACAATGGCGACTTCAGCATCAACAGCCGCCCCGCATGAACCTTCCAACCCCACGCCCAAAGCCCCACCTCCTGCCGTCAAGGACGACCGTTCTCCCCACTGCATTCCTTTCATCCTGTCGCGGCTCCGCGAGTATCAATCCACACAGCCGAAAGACAGTCGACGTCCCTTCATCATCGGCCTCAATGGCGTGCAAGGCGTAGGGAAGACGACCGTCGTTGCGGCGCTTGCAGAGACGCTGCGGGAGAAAGAAGGCTTAGAGACACTGGTGCTGAGTATTGACGATTTGTACTTGACGCGCGAGGAGCAGGCCAAGCTCGCTAAGGAGCAGGCTGGTAATAAGCTTGTGCAGCATCGTGGAGAACCAGGTACGTATATCCCCATGAATTATTACTCAAGAGAAGAATGAAGAGCTGATGGTGATGGCTATGAAAGGCACTCACGACATCCCCCTCGCCCGCGCTCTCCTTTCCTCCCTCCTCTCCGGCCACGAAACCCCCATCCCCTCGTACAACAAAGCCCTGCACTCCGGGCACGGCGACCGCTCACTCGCCTCCACCTTCCGGGTTGTCAACACCCCCTCCTCCCCTCCCATCTCCGTCATCATCCTCGAAGGCTGGCTACTCGGCTTCCGCACCCTCCCCGCTTCCATCATAGAATCAAAGCAAGCCGGCGACTCGCGGACGCTCAAGGATCATAAATTAGATGGCTTGCTGTTTGTGAATGAGAGGCTGAAGGAGTATGATGTGATCACGGATGAGTTCGATGCGTTCATCCATATTGATGCGCAGGAAACGGAGTGGGTGTATGAGTGGCGGGAGGAGCAGGAGGAGGAGTTGAGGGGGAAGGGAAAGGGTGGGATGACGAGGGAGGAGGTGAGAAGGTTTGTGGATGGGTATTTTCCGGCTTATGAACTGTATGTGGAAGGGGTGCGGAAGGGTGTTGTGAGAGGGAAAGGGGAGGGGAGGCAGTTGAGGTTGGTGGTGGGGAGGGATAGAGGGGTGAAGGAGGTGTTTGAAATTTGAAGAAACTGGGGAAGGGAAGCCTAGTGGTGAGAGTAAGGACCCCAAACTAGAAGATGCTGAATGTGAGATCACTGCATCGAATCTACATCATCTGATTGTTGCAGATCTACTTGGCAAAGCAAATGGGTATCTAATATCTAAAGAACGCCCAACAAAATGCAAATACTTCTGGACCGTCATCCCCGTTCATTTTGTAAATCCGAAGCACCATGCCCATATTTGCTGTACCATAATCCGTGCTGTGCAAATTAGAAAGCCGCAAAAAATTCAAAGCCACACTTCCCAACCTCTTAATCCATGACGAAGCAACAGTATCCGGTGCCTCAGGAGCAAGAGTATCCGACATCTCAACAGCAACATCTTCCTCTACAACCTTTTCCAAGCTGGCGAAATGGTCACGAGACTCATCGACCATTGCACGAATCTTGGCGGAGAGAAAAGTAGAAGCAAGATCTATATGGAAGTCAAGTCAGACCTTGCCTTTGAGCACAGCATTTCCAGAAACCCTCATGTCCTTGAGCTTGGTGTCATAGTTTTCGCTCTTGCCTCTGACTGCCTTCTCTCTCGCCTCGAAGATATCTTCGAAGGCTGCAACAAGCTTGCGCTTATCCTCACGAGCCTCTTGAAGCTTCTTTGTCAAGTCGACCATCTTCGACATGATATGCTCCCCTGCTTGATGCCATTCATGGGTAGGCATTTGCCCGAAGAATTTGAACGCCTCCTCCATATTTTGCTGCTTGAGAAGCAACTCGAATTTCTGCTCGAGGGTGCTGTTCGAATCCAGAAGCTCTCGAGCTAATTCGTGGGATTTTGAGTTTGGGTCTTTCTCCCAGTTTTCTGTCTTGAGTTTGGCGTAATCCATCTTCTTCAACTCCTCATCAGAATAATCTGGCACTTGATCATTTGGGTCCTGTCCTTGTTGAGAAGAGCCGATATTCGGTTGGCTGCGTGGGCGGCTGGGGCTTTCAAGTTGAGCACGTCTCGCCATCTCATCGGTATCCTCGAACTGATCCTGGTGCATCCCAAATTGCTGAACATGAATATGATCGTCATAATCTTGTTGTTCGTCAACCCCAAGATTTTCGTGAATTGTATCCTCGTCAAATTCGTCTTGGTCCCGGCGTTGCCCTTGCTGAAGTACTGCATGATTTCTAGGTTCCCGAAGAGGCTCTCCTGAACGACCCCGTTTCTTGGATAGCTTAGCCTGTGCAAGGGTTGCGTTGTCTTCATTGGCAGATCGGATTTGGAGATTGGTCTGTGAGTCACGTTGCGGGACTGCATCGAAACGACCACTGAGTCTGTGACTCCTAGCTAGATCATGCTCTTCTTGCTTGAGCTGCTGCATGTTGGGCTTGTGATGGAGCTGTGGAGACGCGTGTCTCTCTGCAATAGGTGATGCATGAACGTTCAAGTTGGCATACGATGTCTTCTCGGGTATGTTCTGTTCCTCATCAGAGACGTCGAGCTCGTCATCGTCGTAGTCGTGGGACTGATTATGCTGCTGGCTGTACGGGATGTTCTTTTCGACGGTACTCATGACTGTACTCCTCGTTTGGTCGAAATCATCGGGGACACTATCATCGAACGTGCCTCTTCCAGTTGCAAGAGGGGCTTGCTGGAGTTGGTTGTGGTCTTGATACTGATGGGTGTGATGTGCATGACCAGCTGGAGATTTTGATCGATAGGGTGAGTGGACCAACGCTGCGTGTTGAAGAGGGACAGGAGCTGAACTGCTGACACGCTTGCTTGGTACCTTCAGTGACCGAGCCAAAGCGCGACGATCTGAAACAGGATCGATTGAATTTGCGATATGCTGAGGTTGGGCTTTGCTGCCTTGTTCTAATCGACCAGGTTGGGGAACTTGATTGCGCTCTGCATCCCGCGCCTGTACAAATCGATTCATTGTAGATTCGGCTTGCTGATAATGAATGTGGAGAGGGCGAGAGTCGAGGATGGGGGGTTTTCTGTAAGACCCATCCATTAGCATGACTTTCTGGCAAGACACGAATGATGATATTTAGTGCAAGTCTATCGCAACGTACTATGCAGAGAAATGGCTTCGGTAAGTAAGTTCTGTCGTCTAAGGTCGCGCTGCAGAAAGGATTGCTGGTATTCAAGTTTGATCGACGGAATGTGAGGACTGAGAGCTTCAGGACAGGAAAGAGAGTCGCGATGCTGGAAGTTGGAGCTTCACAGCCCACGTTGATGTCGTTGGAGTTGCGCGACTAAGTCTTGGGGACGCGAGGAAGTCGCGATCTTCACGTCGGCACGTGATCTTGCGAAGAGGAGACTCTAGCTATCAGAATGTGCTCGGATCTATTGCTATTTATATAAAAAATCGATCAGATAATTCGCATGATATCTAGCCAAGGTTCACGACCAGAATGCTGTGCCTCGGGGCATAGAAGCTGTATCTCTCAGCGGATCGGGTCGGCCCCTCCCGTAGAAAGAGGGGCTGATCTTTCCCATCACCAGCTATCCGCCCTAAAAGAATGATATCTATTCCTCTCGTATCGTATCGCTTCTCTGTCTTCGAGCGTTTGGAAGTATGATCGCCATTCCAACACCTGAGAGCTGCGCGGAAGGGTGATGCTTTGCCCCCACTGTGCCGGGCTCGACTTCACAGCCACGAGCTCGCTGCCGCAAAAGTTGCAGCAATGCTGGGAGGCTCTGAAGAGTTCAGGGCAAGATGGCTGTACTTTCTGCTTGTTTCTACACGATGTCATAACAACACAGTACCGTACCCAAGCGGGAGATGACTCTTTCAGCGTGAACATCGACAGTAATGAACCTTTACTACTGAAGATCGAATGTCCAGAATATATAACCGGCTTTCGAATCTTGGGCTTACAAGGAAAACCCTCGCCACTGGTCAACATATACAGCCGTCGAGGTAAAATCATCAACCAGATCCTTCAAACGTCACGCTCATAAGTATAGATGATTCTCCGCCTCCTTGTCATCCGGAAAAGTTCATCTTTCGTGAAATCTCGCCGGAGACCAGCTCCATCGAATGCTTCGATCTCTGCAAGTCTTGGATCTCGAAATGTGCAAAAGGACATGCAGATTGTTCCAGCTTCAACGATGATTCCACGATGCCCAAGAGATTACTCGATCTTGGACCTCCCGGAGAAACCAGCATGATCAGAGTAATAGATACTGAAGGTCACCAGAGGCCGTACCTCACTCTGAGCCACTGCTGGGGCTCCCCCAGTGTTGACTCTCTACACCCACAACTCTCGGAAGAAAACTTTGCCTTGTTCATGGCCGGAATTCCAGAATCACATATGTCCCGCACCTTCCGTGATGCCGCTCGTATTACTCGAGAATTAGGACACCGCTATCTTTGGATCGATTCGCTTTGCATTATTCAGAATTCATTGTTGGACAAATCAGAGGAAATTAAGAATATGGACAGGATTTTCCAGAACGCCTATTTGACGATTGCTGCGGCTGGATCTTCAAATAACAATGAAGGCATTTTTCATCCCCGAAACATACCCGGCTTGTGCGAGACTCATGTGCCTTGGGGAGACTTCGACAAATTTGCAGGATCTTCTGGCGTATTGCGTTTCCGATACTCCCCTGCGGAGCCAGTGCCGTGGTCGAGATACCAGAATCTTGATGGGCCGCTCATCAAACGAGCTTGGGTCTTGCAAGAGCAGGTATTGTCCACAAGAATTATTTACTTCACAGCTCATCAGATCGAATGGGAATGCGGAAGTGCAAAACGGGGAGAAGGGCACGAGCTAGAGTCTTATGCTGTTTCTCCCTTGGTCGTCAATAACCGCATATATCGATTTCCATCTTCGACCAATTTCAACCCAATATCGCTACCATACTTCCTGAGAAAAGACAAAGCTATTATTCAAGCTGCTTTCGAGAAGGACGGCAGCGGCGTCAATCGGTATAATCCAGCGACAGAACGAATCTTTGGGATGTGGTACCATTTGCTACGCGACTTCAGCTTTCGAGATCTGTCGGTTCATGGAGACAAATTGTCTGCAATTTATGGTTTGGCATTGTTGCTCACGCGCTACACAAAAGATCAGTATCTATGTGGGATCTGGAAAGCTGATATGTATCGTGGTATCCTCTGGACTCGGGCTGCCTATGCCCCTCAGGGTGATGACAGCCGTACGGAACTCGACGTGCCGTCCTGGAGCTGGGCAACTTATAATGGTGGGATTCTCAATATTTGTCAATCGCCTTATGATGGGAAAAGATTAGTTGCCGATTACGATGATAACAATATCTCTCAGGTATGTCATTTCCTCATCTAAAATGAAATATTTTCGTAGGGCTAGGATGAGCAGCTATGTTTGGAAGCGCCTTGTCTAATACCTTCTAGATCGACTCGACAAATGCGAAAAAAGGCATATTGAACGTCACAGGTTTTTGTCGGCTCGGTCGAATATATAGGTCTCCAGACGCTCCAGAGACAATACAGTTCGAAGATGATGAAATTCCAAGAGGCAAATTAAACCTAGATCTCGACAAGGACCCTCAACTGTCAAACGATCAAGGCAAGTTATTATTACAAGATCTGAAGCACTACCTCTGCATCCAAATCGCCCGACTCAAAGTCCGAGAATCAAGAGTCAAGAAGATCGGGGGCCTGCTCCTTGAAGCAGCCGGAGAGTCTGGACACTATGTTCGGATCGGAGCATTCAGACTTACATTCAACGAAGAAATACAATCTGACAACTCAGTCTTTTATACGGGGAAGCTTGATGCGCCTCACCCTGACGGGAAAGGGCTTTTAGGTACGTACGAGGACGCATTCAATACCAACGAGGTAGACGGGCCATTTTACGGATCAGATCCGTATGGAGATACTACCACTGGGTGGGAATGGCGTCAGGTTTCGATAACATAGGCTCTAGAGTCAATGATACCACGAGACTCGCACACCGCACTTTTTAAATCATGTCATATATTGCGGTTACTTTAACACCCCAATATGAATCACAAACCCCTGTCCCTCTCTCAGCCCCTCAATTAACCCTCCATCCGGGGCTCTCCATACCCTGAACTTCTCCCCGAAAGCCTTTAGCCATGCCTCAAATACCTCTGATGAACGCAGTTGCTGCGCGACTACACATAATGTCTGCCTCTCCCCTTCAACCCTTAGTTTGCAAGCATCGGCGCAGGTCTGTACCAGCGGCTGGATCAGCGCGTCGTTGTAGATGCAGTCACACGCTATTACTACATCGAAACTTCCTGAGGATGAGAATGATGGAGTGACTTCGTCGGTCTCCCAGTCTAGACTTCTCGCAGCGACATTGCTTTTTTTCTTCGCTCCAAGGCCCTTTTTCTTGCCCTTGTGACTTGCTGGTGGAGGGATATTTTCGGCAAGATTTTGGTTCAAGAGCTTCAGCACATAAGGCTGATCTGTTAACACATACTCCCCAACTTTTGGTCCAAGGGTGAGACCAATGATTCCGGATATCCCGCAACCTAGCTCCAAGACTGGGGAAATTTCATTGAGAACGCCGTGTTTAGAGAGCGGGTTTGAAGGGTCGGTGATCCACGATGCGAAGAGGGGTGTTATTTTCCATACCACTAATAAATTCAGTCACACAGGTAAGGAATAAGGATGAACATAAGATGAAGTACGACGTACCAGCTCCTGTCGTCCCACCTGTGCGGTTGGAAGAGAGGATTGTAGGCGATTGGGTGATACACAGGTCCAGGGCGTTGATAGTGAGGTCTAAAGTTGTGGCTTTGGGGTCTATGAAGCCGAGATTTTGAGAGGGAATGGACTGGGAGAAGAGGAGAAATGCTTCTACGAGGAATGAACGGGATATACTTAGCTTATGAACTCAAAGGCAGGTGGGTCAGGCCTACCTTCTTCGGAGTCTGAAATCTCGTTTCCGAGGGCAGAGAGGAGGGAGTCGAGGGTCATGTGAGGGAAGCAAGAAATTGATGGCTGATGAAATTCCTTATTCGAAGGTTCGAGTGAGAACACCAGCCAATCACTCCGATGATGATCGTTCAGAGAGCCTGGCGTGCAAGCCTCAGTGTTGACAGCTCAGTCACAAGTCGGTGGCTGGGGGCTGAGTATCTTGGGGTTTTGGTATTGGTGAGTGTCCGGAAGCTGCACCAAGGAAGTCAAAATGAGAGCGCAATAGATGCAATCAGCACATTCTTGTGTTTTGGTGTTTTGCAAAACCAGAAAAAGGATCCGAACGAGATGCACTGATTCGCCGTCGATCTCGTGCAGGTACGGTGGAGATCTTGCACAGCGCATCGGGAGCCGACTGTCACATCCCTGTCTCTCCACAGCAAATGAGCGCTGGGCTACGTGCTCGGGCGGCGGCCATGACGTTCGGAAGTTGCCCCAAGAGCTCTAACCCCGTCGCAGCCAAAGACCCTACCCTTTCACCCACCATCGCCTTCCCCTTTCGCCGCAACACCACGATCCGTCATTCTCTGCGTGAGCAATATAACCTGCTCCTTGGGACGGTCTCTGTTTTGATGCTCGGGTCCTTTCCAATTTTCCACCATGTCTCTCAAGAACTATGCCGTCGTGCCGAAGATCGTTCACAAACCCCCCTTCAGCGTGGAAGCCGCAGGCTACTCCAAGGTCGAGGGGGAGACCATACCGCGCAGACATCCCCAGAGTGTCAACAAGCTTCTAGAAAGACCCGCCGAAAACATGGCCACAGTATACGACCTCGTCACGATAAGCGCAGCGAAATACGGCAATGCAAAAGCTATTGGCTCTCGCAAGCTTCTCAAGACACATCAAGAGGTCAAGAAGGTCAAGAAGATGGTAAATGGCGAGGAGCAAGAGATAGACAAGAAGTGGACATACTTTGAGATGAGTGGATACGAGTATATGAGCTTCACCGAATATGAGAAGCTCACGCTACAGATTGGCTGTGGCTTCCGGAAATTGGGCATGCAGAAGGACGACCGGGTACACATCTTTGCCGCGACCAGCGCGCACTGGTTGGCAATAAGTCACGCCGCTGCCTCGCAGGCTATGCCGATTGTCACTGCATACGATACGCTCGGCGAGGAGGGTTTGAAGCATTCTATGGTGCAGACCAAGGCCAAGCTCGTCTTCTTGGACCCGCATCTCCTGCCTACGCTCATCAATCCATTGAAGGAAGCAACTGAAATCAAATATGTCGTATGGAACAGCCAAAACGAGGTCAATCAGGCGAATGTCGACAAATTGAAAGAAGCTCACCCCCACCTCACGATCCTGAGCTTTGAGGAGCTCAGGAAGCTTGGTGAAGAGACCCCGGTCGACCCTGTACCACCTAGCCCAGAAGATCTAGCTTGTATCATGTATACTTCCGGATCTACAGGTCCTCCCAAGGGCGTGCCAATCAAGCATAAATCAGTCGTCGCTGCGAGTAAGTATCACTAATCTCTGTACTGTGAATAATCTGACAAGCGCAGTTGCCGGTGTAAGCGTCATTGTATTCCCATATCTCGGACCTGGAGACAGTCTCCTGACCTACCTACCTCTTGCACATATCTTCGAGTACGCCTTTGAGAATGCCGCCTTTTACTGGGGCGCAACTATGGGTTATGGAAATCCAAAGACGCTTTCCGATAACTCGGTCAAAAATTGCAAGGGCGACATCAGAGAGTTCTGCCCAACAGTTCTTATTGGGGTGCCAGCAGTATGGGAAACTGTCAAAAAGGGCATTATCGCAAAAGTCAACAGCGGCAGCCCTATTGTTAAGAACCTATTTTGGGGTGCGCTCTGGGCAAAGACCAATATGATGCACTACGGCATTCCCGGGACTGGCATCCTGGACGCTGTAGTTTTCAAGAAGGTCAAGGAAGCAACGGGCGGGAGGCTCCGCATCTGCTTGAACGGAGGCGGGCCAATCTCTAAGGACACTCAACTCTTCATCTCCATGGCCATCACACCGATGATCAGCGGCTATGGCTTGACCGAAACCTGTGCCATGGGCGCGCTCATGGATCCCATGGAATGGACCAATGAGTGGCTAGGCACCATCCCAGCCTGCATCGAGATGAAGCTCGTCGACTTCCCTGACGCCGGCTACTACGCAACCAACAAGCCGAATTCACAAGGTGAAATCTGGATTCGCGGTATCACCGTTCTCGAGAGATACTGGGATAACGAGCAAGAATCAAAGGACAGCATCACGCCTGATGGGTGGTTCAAGACGGGCGATATTGGTGAGTTCAGTAAGCACGGCCACATCAAGATCATCGACCGCAAGAAGAACTTGGTCAAGACGCAAAACGGCGAATACATTGCCATCGAGAAGCTCGAGTCTATCTACCGCACTGCAACAGTCGTAGCAAACATCTGCGTCTATGCGGATGAGCAAAAGACTAAACCAGTCGCTATCATAGTGCCCGCTGAGCCGGCGCTCAATAAGCTGGCGGAGAGCATCGGGGTCAAAGGATCCGGTATTGAGGAGCTAGCGCATAGCAAGAAGCTCCAGGATGTGGTGTTGAAAGAGCTGCAACAGGCCGGCCGACAGGGCGGATTGAGCGGGATTGAGATTATAGAAGGCGCGATTCTGGCAGAGGAAGAATGGACACCTCAAAACGTGAGTTCCTCTAACTTTTGCCCTCATCCTTAACCCCATATTTTTTCCGGCTTTTTTTAACATAGCGTAGGGATTCGTAACCTCAGCACAAAAGCTGAATAGGAAGATTATTCTGAAGAAGTACCAGAAGGAAGTCGATGAGGCGTATGCAAGGAACAGCTAGTTTTTGGTAATTCAATTCCCAGGTTTGCTATAAGACGACGGACGGAAACAGTGGAAGACAAAAAAGAATATCCTTTGCCGTTTTGCAGTAGCACTTGTACATTAATTCAACTTAGCCTCCTTTAGTAGTCAGTTATAGAACCGTGTTCTTTTTCCCCCCTAGGTCGGGAGTCTGTTCCTGCTCCTAAATCGTCTTGCGTTCAGTGGCGTTTGAAGCGTTTTGATCTTTTTATTCTACTATATACATCCTCTACGATGGCTCTGGCTTAACCTTCAATCTCCAATTTGAAAACTCCGCACCTTGCTCTCCAACTGCTCCAGCTCGCACAGCACATCCCGATGAAAGGCGCTCTGCAACATCGGATCCCGCAAGTCCTTCGAGTCCTCTCCAAAATTGCAGAACAGGCACCGACGCACTATCCTACCGTACGTCGAGCCAAGCCCGTTCCCGATACTCTCGCTCAGCCTTTCGGCCGTTCTAAAATCGGTGCAAAGGTCCTCCACCCCGTCGATAAGATCGCACTCCTCCCGCAAAGAGCGGAAAGGTGCTTGGTACGCGAGCTCGATGAGGATTATCCCTAGGCCGAAGAGATACGGGTTCCCGGCCAGGCCGCCAGAGAGCTTGTTGCTGTGTGTGCGGGCGACGACGTGGCCTTCGGGGATGTCTCTTACTTGGACGTTGAGGTGGGGCGATATGAGTGTCCCGCGTTGGTGCGGCTGGGTCTCGTTGATGCCGAAGAATATCACGTCGTCGCTGCGCCAGGAGCTTTTGAGAAGAGGAGTGGCGTGGCATTGCAGAACGGCGGAAGCTAGTTGGCGGGCGAGGCGGAGGCTTTCGTATTCAAGTAAACGACCTGCGTCGGATAGTCAGCGTTGTTTTTTTGGTAGATGAGAAAAGAGGGTGGTCAATTTGAAAAGGGGCTTGAAGGTAACAGAAGAAGCGACATTTGGAATGTTCTAGAAGGAGCGAAACATTATTATGAGCGGTATCAAGTGCCCCTCTGCTGTCCGAGGGGGTAGTGAGCAGATCTACTGCAACGTAAGCCAAAGCCGGAAAGCACAAACCTGTATAGCTCCGCTGAGACACCAAGTCGATGAGACGGGCGAGTGACATGGATTTTGTCGGCTGTGTCGCAACAGCTATGTTGGAGAAGACCCGATGTCTGCATGTCTCACCTTTTCTGAGATATCCTATGCAGCCGTGTGGTTTCTGTTCCTTCGCGGATAGGTACTGCTGAAGTCGAAGACAGAAGTCGTGATTTTTGGAGAAATCGGGCAGCGATGTGTCCAAGACTTGGCTCGCCAGCTTGATTGCGGTGCATGTAGTGTCTTGGGATTTTTGATCAGACTCTGGACTGGCAAATCTCACGCCTTTGCCTGTCTTGAGCTTCTTTGTCGGTGGGGGTGGTGGCGAGTCGTTCACCCTTTTGAGCGTCATCTTCAGATGTGAGAGTGCGTTCTGGACTTCTTCTCGATGCTCAGAAGGCTCGTCGGCTAGTGAGTCGCTGAGGATGGATTCGATCACGACCCATGCGGGGGCAACCTCAGTTGTCCTGTTGGTCATTAGGCTTTGTGTGAAAGCCATGATGAATCGGATGAGAGGTTCTCCATTAGCGGCCATAATGTGCTCGGGCTCCAATTGCACCTGTGCCCAATGCTCTGGATGAATGCTGCATGCTTTACCCAGAGCCTCGAAGAGTTGGACGGCAGCTTGCCTGACTGCTTCATACTGGTTTGCTCGATATCTCAAGTTTTGCGAGACAATCACAGGTGCAGTCTCGGCTTGCAGGTGTTTCAGTCTATTGATTTGGCCGGAAATGCGAAGGAAGTCTGAATTCAGTTTGGTGAGTTCGTTCAAGTCTGCTTCTAAATGCGAGTTTGAGAAGGTAAACTTGAGTTTGCGTTTCGTACGAATTAAGAAGTCATGGTTCGACTCGTCCTTGTGCCGTCGCTTCCATTAGCTCCACGTCTTAAAAATAAATGTCATAGGCAAGGAGCATTACCGGAGTAGCCTTCTCGAGAAATCTTTCAATCGCAGACAGCTTCGACTGAACCTTCCCAATGATCCCAATACAAGCGGTTCCTGACTCCCCCAAATGACGAGAGAACTTTTTATCGATTTCAGGGTCTGATGCTAGAGGGTGATTCTTCTCCGCAATGATCTTGTTCGCCGTGTCGAAACTGGTGAGCGATGCCAGTAATATCTGAAGCTCGTTCGAGAATGAGGTTTGCTCAACGTGTAGACGGCGCTAAAACTCCGTGACCTCGCTACTACAATTTTTGTACCGTGCGAATGCCTTGTACAACGACTTGTAGTGTTTTGCGACCTCAATAGCGAGTGGTAGTACTCCTACAATCAATCCTGCTACTTCAGCCATCTCGTCAGGTCTGCAGCTTGCGCAAAGCGCAAGGCTCCGCAATTTGTCAGAACGATCGACTAGTTTCCAAGCTATGCAGCCATTGATATGTTCTGCGGCCCAAACTGGAAGGTCAATCGTCAGGATTGTAGTCTTTGCTTGCGAAATGAATCGTCTTATTTTCGTTCGAAAACAAGGGCCCTCAAGTTCCTTTTGCGCATGGTGGGTGCAAGGCGCAATGGCTGTGCTGCAGAAGCACTGCATGAGCGCAGCTGACATTTCAGTGGCTGTGTTGCCGCCTCACTTTTGCGACGTCGATCGGTGTGCACATCTCTGGATCTTGAAAAGCATCTTGAACAACTGAGGAAATGTTGACGCTTCGCAGCTCCCCCAGTACACGATGGTGACTGCCGAAAGTCGCAGAGACGGGTTGCGCCTTCTTGAGCAGTGGATTGATGGAACTCGCGTGGAACCGACGATCTCAGAGCAAGAAGGCTACGACGTGACCGCCAGTGGCTTTGCCTGGCATCTGTACGAAAGCTGTCTGAAGCTGTTCAAGATCATCACACAAGGATCCGAGCTCAATTGCAGTTCAAAAGTTGACACGAAATTGCTTAAAGAATGTCTCAGTCGCCTTTTTCTTTGGGGCGAGGGCTTCGGCAGGGGGCATTTGGACAAGATTGTCCAAAGATCAGACGTGTTGAAGGGAACAATATTGCAATTTGTTTCTGCTATTGCAAAGATCTTGTTGGATAGTAAGTTTTCATTCGATACTCATTTGCAAGCTTAATCCTAACATTTTCAAGCTCTATTCTCGCAATTAGGATCCTCAAACCTATCGACAAGTATCACAGCGGTTGTTTATGAACTCAGACCACTTGTGGAGAAAGTGGAATCAATCGCGAGAGATGAGCTTGATGACTCGGAAGAGGAGGATTTTGACGATACTGACTCAGATGCCGTTTCCGTAACTTCGGGTCTAGGCGGCCTCGAACGAGACGCAGCCAAGAATATCAATTCCTACGTCTCTTGTTTGATGGGCCTGCTCCCATCGATGGAACATACTCTCAACATGCAGGAAGAACAAGGTACTACGTCCTCGCCAGTTGAGTTTCATGTCTCAGACGCCGCTCGTACCTACGTCCACCACGTTCATGACAAGTACAAAGATGCCAATTCGAAGCTGGTGAGCCGCCTTGGTGAGGCAAACTTTCAACGACACATGGCTATCCGGCAGAAAATGGCCCAGAAAGACGCTCATGTAGAGGAAGAGCCTGCATTGGAGGCAGCCGAAAAAGCGCCAATATCCACCTTCATTCCAACTTCAATATTCCACGATTCCGGATTCGGAAGTATGCCAGCAGTTTCGACCCTAGCCCCGACAATGGCATCACATTCTTCTTTCAAGAGCGACGGTAGCCAGGGCAGCAAAAGCTCATTTCGAGTGCCCGAGGCACCAGTTGATGCTTACGATGGGGTACCCTTTCCGTGCTCAATATGTGGACACGTGCTTAAGAACATCAGAAACAGATATGATTGGAAGTAAGTAATTTGCTCCATCTAGATTGAGTTGGGCAAAAGCAGCACTGGATACGCGCAATTTCAGCGTCTCATTCCGCTTGGGACATTCTGTCAGTGCCGCCTTCTCTGTCCCGCGCGAGATTGGAATCCCTCGTTGATCTGCAATGGTTGTGTGTTTGCTTGTCCCCCTGAATTCGGCTTTCATGCTTGGTTGGGATGAGTTCCTTTGTTCCGAAATGTCGATTCCACTGCAGATTGGAATGGATACCATACCAACTTCATAAGAAGTGATTGTAACTTTGCTGACTTACGCAGAATTCATGTTTTTGCAGATCTGCAACCATACATATGCACCTTCTCTGAATGCACAGACTCACTCCCGACATTTCCCACTCGAAAATTATGGCAGGAGCATGAGTTCTCGCAACACAGAGTAGATGTCAGTTGGATGTGCCCTCTGTGTAAAAGAGAATTATCAAGTCCTAACGATTGGAAAACGCATATGGAGGAAACACCACGATTCTTACAGCGTCATCGAAGCGCGATACGCGTTTGCTGCAGCGCAGAGAACAAGAGCTCAGCCGATAGAATTACAAAAGTGCCCTCTTTGCCTAGAAATTCCAGGTACCACTCAGAGAGCTTTCACCACTCACGTTTGCAAACATAGCTCTAGCAGCGCTTCCAAACGAAGCGGCATCAGATTCAGAAACTGAATCTGTATCTGACTACTCTTCGACATATTCTAAGCAGAGAACGCCCCCACCGATCGTGGCCATTGACAATACACTGGACTCGGAAACAAAAGACCTGGAGCTTGTTACCCCTAGTCCACGGGATCACTCTAAGGCCAACCAACTCTGAACCTCTGAATCTGAGCGTCCTCACAAATGTCCAATCCAGACGTGTGATTATCACATCAAAGGATTTACAAGAAAGCAAGATAAAAATCGGCACGCTCTGACCCATTATAAAGGGGCTATGATTTGTGGACTCTGCTCAGGCTCTGGACTCGAGAAGTCGTTCAATCGAGGCAGCGTTTTCAAAAAGCACTTAATCTCAGTCCATGGCGCTGTACAAAGTTCTGCCCCGAAACAATCAACGCTCGTTCCGAGTGCACATAGATCTGACGTTGCTGGTAAATGCTCGACTTGCTCTCGGTTCTACGGCAATGCTCAAGAAATTTACGAGCATCTTGACGGCTGTCTTCTCCAGGTGATGGTGCAGAAGCAACCGTCAGAGGCGATCAATACGGCACGTCTTACCGAGATCGAGAACGACCTAGGCGTACAGGAGACGCTTCGAAAGCATGGACTGCCTATTGACGCCACGTCTTATGTTGAGTCAAGCAACAACGATTCTTTTGAAATAGAGGTCGACAAGTTTGTCGAGCAAGAAGACACAATGAAGTTTAGATGTCGAGTTCCGGAATGTGAGAAGCTGTTTAAAGGAAAGCATTTCTGGAGAAGGCATGTGGGAAATCGCCATTCCGAATGGCTGAAGAGCTTGCGCGGTTCCCACTCAAACTCTCAGCATGAGTCCAACTCTACGTGGGGGCCGCCAGAGATCAAGGTGAAATTGCATATTGATCAAGGCAGGAATTCTGTGTCGACAGATTTGACCGAGGAACAAAAGAGAGAATTGTAGCGCAACTTGAACGGAAGACGGAAATCAGACAGCTCGAGTAGTGTCAGTGAGCTTGAGACCGATCGCACTGCATCTGACACGGATGATGAGAAACAAGAGCCTGCGAACTTCGCAAACGGTCAATCCACCTCTACAACTCCGTACAACACAAATATGTCACCTTTCGGGAGTCCGACACCCAAGAGTGTTGCATTCAAGCTCCTCTTTCCGGAATCGCCTCAATATCGTGCGCGCCTCCGAATGGAGGTGAAGATCTTTCCTTATGACACTATCGACTCGATTGTCACTACAGTCAAGAACTTTTATGGTCTTTACGCCCTTCCGGGCGGGTCCAAGAGGATCGGTTTCGAAGATGAGCAAGGCAATACCTTCATTGCTTGCTACGAGAACCTTCGCAATAATATGGTCGTATATGTCAGGGTGATTGATGAGCTCCAGTCCAACGATGTTATGCATCCACAACCTGGCATACTCACAGGAGACACACATTCCGCTTTTTCTATTCCTCCTCATGCAAAATCAGAAAGCCGCCGTATGGGTCGATTCGAAACAGAGCATGACCTCGAACGTGTTTTGCGAGAGTTCGAACAGGAAGCAAAGGCAAAACAGGAAAATGACGAGCGTGCAGCGTGGGACAGACTCCCTCAGCGTGAAGGTTTGCTTCCTAAGATAATGGAGATCCCCTACCAGCCTGTCGCGCCGCCTACTCCCGCTCCACCACCTCCTGTTCCTCCTGAGCAAAACGTCCGGCTCTCTACGCTCGCCGAGCTCGCAGACGCGGAACAGAGGCGCACATCTTTCCCTCCGCCTGCGCAGCTTTACACTCCATCGTTCCAGTCAATCAACGGGCCGTACGCTTCTCCGCGCTCTGTACCCGATCCTCGGCCTCATATCCAGGAGGGCCCTTATGGGGAGCTGCATCCTGCGCTGCCGAAAGGCCCAGAGAGACACGGGAGATCCGGCTTGCCATCACTTCCAAGGGTACCAGCAGAACAGGGAGACCCGGGTTCTGGACCAGGCTTCAGTAGAGAAGTCATGCACAACCCACAAGAGCCCCCCGACCCCCTCGCCCTCAAACGAGCACGAAATACTCTTGCAGCTCGTAAGTCTCGGGAGCGTAAGACTCAGCAGCTTACGGACTTGAAAAACAAACTTGTTCAGGCCGAGTTGGAGAGGGATCACTGGAAGAGCGTTGTCTTGAAAGCCAATCCCAACTCTGTCCCTAGCTTCGAGCCTGAATTTGACCACGACTTTTCATCTAAAATGATCCCATCTTACATACTCGAGGACCGCGATGAAACTCCCAGCGAAGAAGCCATCGATTTGATAGCGGACCCCAACGACCTCACCGCTTTGAAGCGAGCACGGAATACTCTTGCAGCACGTCAGTCTCGTCAGAGGAATGCTGAGATCCTGACTGAGGTGCAGAATGCCCTCAGTAACACCAAGGATGAGATAGATCATTGGAAAAGCATTGCGCAGCAGGACGGTAACACCATGAACAATCAACAACATTCCAGTGGCATGGACTTCGACCATATACATGACTCCGATTTTCCCCATTTCACTAATCGTTCTCTTGAAGGTGACACACCACGATCAATGCCGTCGAGCCCTGCTTTGTCCGGAATCGGGTCCCCATCGCTGGGTCCTACATCCGTCCCTTTTTCACTGCAACAAGCTAAGCAGATAAAGGCCGCCCTCAAACCAATTATTCATTTACTTGCCTTGGGTCCCACGAAAAAAAAAGATCTTAGAAATATATTACTGCAGATCAAAAGCGACATTTTCGAGCAGGCATTAAATAAAGTTGCCGATTTGAATAAAACTACAGAGAAATATAAACTACGCAAGTCATTTTACAAAGAACTTGATATATGGTCGTTTAACTACTCTAAACCAGAGGACCGCCAGTATACCATTGACAATGCTGTTAAGCAATATGACAAAATGCGATTGGGAACCGGAGAACCGGAGTGGGACAGACTCTTGCCAAAGGCTGAACGTGGTACAGGGAAATGCCTCAGCAAATTGCAGTCTTTTTTCCCCTCCCGATCCAATCCCGGTAACGAAATGCTGGGTTTGAGCGACTACAAAATGAAAAAGGAGCAGCGCGATCAAGATCTACCAGCGAAGACTTCTGCAAAATCCCATGGAATGGACGAACAACCCAATATGAAGGGGCTTGGGTCACGTACGGAGGGGCTACAAAAAGGAGAGCTCATTTCAGACGTCTCAGCAGCCAGCTCGCCAAAGAGAAGCAAGCATGGAAAAGAGAGGATTCCCATTGTTGGCAACCTACTAGCCCCTCGCACTCCACCAACGCCTCGTATTGAACCACAGAATTCCCACCGTCCATTCGCAGGTCCAAGCTCCGAGCAAGGAGAAAGCGAGAAGTGGATGGCAAGATCTGAAACCCAGGAGATGAAGGAGGACGAAGAGCCAGGTGCAGGAGTCAGCACTGAAAAGACGAGGGAAGAAGCCGAGGCGGAAGCGCAGAAGGAGAGACTGAGGGAGAGGATGACGCCTAAGCGACGGAGTAGTGTGGGTCCTGGTGGTAGGAGACATAGAGTTCTTCATGACGATGAAATTTTATATAGATGGGAATGAGCTTTCAGGCTCTGGATGGATTCCACATCCAAGATGTTTCGAAGCTAAGTAGAAGGAAGGTCACCCATTTCCCCAAAATCAATTGTATTTCTCAACTTCTTGCTGGCATTCGAAGCGTTCTTCGATCCTGTGCCCTCTTGCAATCTGTGAAAGCTGACCTACCACCGCAAGAGCTACAAGGACGAAGTAGCAAGGACTTACAAAAAACCGGGCCTTTGCCTATCTTTGATGTAAAGACAAGGATGAAGTTGGAATTATGCATTATGTTCTTTTTAGCACACCCATCCTAAGTGTTCCCATCCCTTATCTCCCATGGCTCCGTTTGTAAAGCTCAGTTAATAACCGTATTTGATACACGCACCCCTCTCTTCCCTTCCAAAGCCTCCGATAATCCCTATCAAAACCTCAAAACCTCAGTCTCTCTTCCCCATCCCCCACCCATTTCCCACACCATACCCTCCCAGCGGCATCGCACCACCCATCCCCTTCGCCCTGTCCCTCATCCTCTTCGGCAGCACCACGCCCCAAAACCACACCGTCACCACACTCGCGCCCGCTCCAAAACTAACTAGACAATAAAACATCGTGCTCACATAAAAGTGTCCCCCCATACCCGCCCACTGCACCTTCCCGTTCTCCCTGGGCAGATGCGGCGTGGGGAACCACCTCACACTAAACTGCAACGGTAACGGATCTCCAATAACCAATTTTTTCGTCAAAGCCGCGGGGCCCGTCGTGTGCGAGAGCGGCGAAGTGGAGTAGGCGGCGCCAGAGTCGATGACTCCCGAATCGTGCCGGCGCAGATGGTGTTTGGGCGTGGAGTGCAGGAGGATGTTGAGGTGCGTGGAGATGTGGAGGTGGGAGAGCTGGAGCGTGCCGGCGAGCGCGAAGATGAGGGGGACGTGTTCTTGCGGGGGAGGAGTGTGGCCGGCGTGGTGGGTGGGACGAGCGGGGCGCGCGGGGATGCGGCAGGAGAGGGGGGCGTCGTTGTGGATGTAGAATTCGAGGAGGTGGAAGAAGGGGTCGGTGATGAAGGGGATGGTGCAGTTGAGTTCTATGAAAGAGGTTGGCTTGTGGTCTGAGCAGATACAGGGAGAACTAGATGAGCAGGGAGAAGATATACCTTCTTCAATGCCATATTGCAGCTCCAAAGGCTTCCCCGTCTCGTTGCAGGTCGGGAAGGGGATGTATTGTAGCTCGTTCTTCTCGTTCGAGATATGCTCGCCCGTATCTCTATTCTATTCATTAGCTCTCCATCCTCCAAGACACACCCTTTGAACGAGGACAACAACTTACATGCTCCTATTCAAACAGCTGACAGGTATATGCGCTCCATAATGATAGCTAGGTTGCGGGATCTTGCTGTGCGGTTCCTCTTCAGCCTTCACCAGTCCGAGGACGAGCGCAAGTGCAGCTACGCCCAGCCATCCGCGCGCCATTGTTATTCTCCTTCCTTCTCAGACCCCGGAATCGATGAGCGAATTCATGCGTGCTGGCTTTGAGGTGGAAGCCTTGAGAAGTGATCTGGGCACTTTTCGCGGGTTAGAGGATGGAGTCGCGCCTCGAGGCTGGGGCGGGTGCACGGACCAAGTGAAACGAGGCTGCGAGTCTCCCTTTCGAAATGCATCGTGTGCAAATAACGCGACATGCATGACTTGGTCGAGTAAAGTTCTAGAAAATTCGAGAGCATTTGAATATCTCAGACTTTCCGTGACAATGGAAGATTTAATGTTCATATTCATTTCTCTATACTGCATCAATCATTCACATCCTACCCCATCCACGCCTTTTGTACTGAACCCAGCAGCATCACATCTTACTCCTGACTCTCAGTCAAATCCCAGCCTTCTGCTTGAAAGCCGCAATCAATCCACCGGTACTAGCATCATGTCCCGTCGGCACACCCGGCTCGTCGAGCTCCGCCTGGATCTTCTTTGCAAGGCTCTTGCCAAGCTCGACACCCCACTGATCGAAAGAGTTGATGTTCCAGACCGCCCCTTCCGTGAAGGTAAGGTGCTCGTAGTAGACGATTAGGGCACCGAGCGTGCCAGGTGTGATCTTTTGGGCGAGGATGGAGGTTGTGGGTCGGTTGCCTAAGAAAGTCTTGTGCTTCATGAGAGGCTCGGGGGTCTTCTCAGCCTTTAGTTGCTCGTCGCCTTTGCCGACCATGAGGGCTTCGGCTTGAGCGAAGAAATTGGAGGCAAGCATCTTTTGGTGCTTGTTGTTGTCGATTGGGTTATGTGACTCGGCAGCTAAGATGAAGTCGGTGGGAACAAGCTTTGTGCCTTGGTGGAGCAGTTGGTAGAAAGAATGCTGTGCGTTCGTGGCGGGCTCGCCGAAGAGGATTGGGCCAGTGGTATATTTAACAAATTGGTTATCGCGGGCAACTGCCTTGCCATTTGACTCCATAGACAGTTGCTGGAGGTATGCTGGGAATCGGTGTAGGTATTGGTCGAATCTACGAGAGTTAGCATTTGATATTTAGGATGCAGATAAAATCTTACGGTGAGATCAAGTGAGTTTGAGCGCCAAAAAAGTCACCGTACCAAACACTTAGGAGACCACCAATCACTGGGATATTCTTTTCTAGAGGTGTTTCTCGGAAATGCTTGTCCATAGCGTGAGCACCGCTAAGGAATTGGTGGAAATTATCATATCCGATGTGGATAGCAACACTGAGACCAATAGCAGACCACACACTGTATCGTCCACCAACCCAGCTCTCGAATCCAAACATATTCTTAGAATCAATTCCGAATTTGGTGACCTCGCCCTCGTTGGTAGAGAGAGCTACAAAGTGCTTGGCAATATCTCCCTTACCATCTGTCTCCTTTAAGAACCATTCCTTGGCAGAGTTGGCATTGGTGGTAGTCTCGGCGGTAGTGAAGGTCTTCGAGGCAACCAAGAAGAGGGTAGTTTCTGGATCAGAGTCCCGCAGGGCCTCAGCCATGTGCGTACCGTCGATATTAGAAACGAAGTGGAGGGTCTGCTTGCGGTCACCATAATATTTCAAAGCTTCAGTAACCATTACAGGGCCGCTGTTAGAAAAATTAGAGAGCTTCTGAAGGCCAGAGGAAGACTTCTTACAGATCAGAGCCACCAATGCCAATATTGATGATGGTCGTCAAAGGCTTGCCTGTAAAGCCCTTCCACTCCCCACTTCTGATCGCCTCACTGAACTCCTTCATATGCTCAAGCTCCTTATTGACGCCTGGCATTACATCCTTCCCATCCACTTCAATTGGCTCATTTGTGACATTTCTCAATGCGGCGTGTAGCACTGCGCGCTCCTCTGTGAAGTTTATCTTCTCGCCCTTGAACATACGATCGCGGAGCTCCTCTAGCCCGGACTCCTTCGCGATTTGTACAAGAATCTTGAGGGTTTCGTCGTTAATAAGATTCTTGGAGAAGTCGAAGAGGATCTCGGAGTTGTCGGCGGTGTTGGGGAATTTGAAGGAGAACTTCTCGAACCGCGCGGGGTCCTTTTTGAACTCCTCTTTCAGGACGAAGTTGCGCCCAACACTGTCGTGGTGCGATTCTACAAGCATCCAAGGTCAGCAATGCTCAATCAAGAAAGAGGTGAGCTCGGCAGTCGATATAGGGAGCTCTGAATTGTCTCTGAAGTTTAGGGCATCCTCGGGAGCAATAGAACTCCCCATCTGGAGCATATGTAGAGAATACTTGGCAAGGGGTTTAACATACGCAGCGCGGACCAAGAGGGGAGCTTGTCTGCTTGAGTCATTTTGTCGAGTCCTGTGTGATGTATAGAAGAGGTTGGGAGGAGGGGAGCTGTTGGGAAGCTTTTCGTCGAAGAGTTGCCGAGGTTTTAGGAAAGGCTTTGAGCCTGCTTTGAAAATGTAGAGTTGCTTTCTAATGAATTGAATCAATTGTCAGCAAGAACCGTCTCGATTCAATCCATCAATGTCGACATCAAGTTATCCGCTCCCCGTAGTCGGACCGGCCGGGGAAGGTAGCAAAACACAACAAATCGACCCTGCCGTTGCCGAGTCTCAATGGTGACCTGATCGGGACTGTGAAGGGAAACGGACATGCATACCTTTCAATGCCGATCTCCTAGCTCTGTCAAAGATTGCCAAGAGAGGATCAATTTGTTGGATGAGGATTCAAGAGGGACGTCGCGGAGAAGGCTTGCAGGTGTTGAGCCCGCAAATCGCTTGTGACGAAACGCCCACGATTTGGCATCCCATCCCACTTCGCGCCAAATTCAGACGAGGGGCGAGAGCCAGCGATGAGTGAGCAGCTTACAGTACATACGTAGCACAAAGACACAGCCAGCCCTTCTACAAATCAGATCACTAGCCAGCATATTAAGCTTGATTAGTTCCATGCAAGCATCTTATTCACAAGTGAGCAGCGAATGAGGATCTATTTTTCAGTTCCTTCTTTCTCTCTATATAACGATTTTTTTGCATGCATGCAGAGCAACCAGGCTGCGATAGAACGTAGAAGCAGCCCGCCAGCCCGTCCACAAAGCCACAGTGAATCCTGATTAACGCCTCGATCAATGATCATGAATGAAGAAAATAGACTCGCTCTCCTGTCTGAAACACTCCTGCTACATGGGTTTCCGAGCCGTCTTGCAGATCTAACGACTGCAACATATGCGCTGGTCTCATGGTCTGTCACACGTGCAGAGCTCAACTCCATGCTCTCAAATCTCATTCCATCATGAATTTCGTAGTACAAAGCATTCGCTGAGTTGCTCATCTGTCTTGCACACTGCCAATGACGGAAGGGTCTTTGATACTACCCCCTGCATCGCCAAGGCCAGCGACAGGTCGGTTGTACGACCAACCTGTAAATTGTTGTTGCATTGTTTGTGACAACATCGGACCATCGACATAGGAATCAGTAGGTGCCTCCCTAGTGAAATCCTCGTCGAAGTTCTCGACGCTCAAGGCGTCCGTCTAGAATATGTTAATGATTATATGGAGCATCATCAGGTTTCACGGTACATACCACATTGGGCTTGAAAGTTGGTTCATACTTCCGCTGCAGGAGCTTGCGCCAGTCAATGCTGTGGAAGAAGGGGTGTGCCTTGATCTCAGAGGCGCCGTCAGCGCCCAGTCGTTGATCTGGCTTACGGTTCAACAACTTGGTCAGGAGGTCCTTGGCTGAAGGAGGAACGATCTCGGGGCCAGGGAAATGAAGGGGCTCGGACAAAATCTTCCTATACATTTCGTTCGTGTTCTCATCGTAGAAAGGCGGCAGTCCAGTCAACATCTCATACAGAAGGACACCGAGAGTCCACCAGTCGACAGTCTTTGTGTATCCCTGCCCTAACAACAATTCGGGGGCGAGATATTCAGGAGTGCCACAGAATGTGTTTGTACGATCCTCATCCTTCATATCCAGTTTGCAGAGTCCGAAGTCGCAAAGGGCGATATGTCCAGAGTAGTCAAGCAGAATATTTTCGGGCTTCAAGTCTCGATAGATTACGTTAAAGCCGTGCAAGCATTCCAGAGCACAAAGAAGCTCCGCCGTGTAGAATCGTGAACGGTTGATGTCGAACCGTTGCTCCTTCTGGAGATGGTGGAACAACTCGCCTCCATTGACGAATGCTAGAACAAAATATAGCTTCTCAGGTGACTGGAAGGTAAACTTGAGGGGAACAATGAAAGGATTGTTGATTTGAGAGAGGACCGATCGTTCCGCCAGGGTATGGGCGACTTCTGACCGAGAGATAATATGAGCTTTTCGGATCGTCTTGAGGGCGTAAATCCGTTGTGTATCCTTCTTTCTAACCTGCATGACTTTTCCAAAACTTCCCTTTCCAACGACTTTCAGAAGATCGAAATCCTCAATCTTCAAGGATCTTGTCCTGTTCTCGATATACTCAACGCCAAGACGAAGCTTGCCTGTACCGTATTGCACTTCCACCCAGTTTGTGCCAGCCATGCCCAAAGAATTCTCTTTGGCCATCCAATCTGCAAAAGCCTTCTCCTTGTCCTTCTTGCTTAACTTGGGATCCTCGACGTATTTATGTGCTTCTTCGAAACGCGGGTTGATACGAGTTACACCAAGGAAGATGTCTTGACTCCGGCCGGCGCCAGGAGGAGCGTTCGGATTCCGCAGATATAAGTGAACGGCGAGCTCAGTTACTCGAGAAACATCAAACTTGTATGCCGTGTTATCTCCGGCCCAAAGCGGGTTCTCGGGGGTCCCTGCTACAGAGTTTACAAATACCTGCAGCTTGTCGAAATCTAGGAGGGCGTAGGGCAGGTACTTGGAAGAGATTCTACCATGATTCGTAGGTATCGCCCCGAACCCGCCTCCAGATGTTTGTGGTCGAGAATTGGCATATGAACCCGCCATACTGCCTGCCTGCTGTGACGAGCCTGGTCGGACGGAACCAGCCACCCCGAAGCCATTGCCCTGAGAGAGTGAGTTTTGCGTATGTGAGGAGGCTGTACTCTTGAACGAGTCTGGGAGAGAGAGGCCCGAAGCTTCGTGCAGAGTGACAATCAGGATACCTGGTCGAGGCTGCGCCGGAGGTTGTGCTGCGATGATCTCGGATGCGGCTGGAGCTGTTAGTATAGCTTATTCCAACCTCACATTGGCTTGTGCATACCTATGCCATTGTCGTTCGTAGGGTTCGAGCTAGCTATGCTTGCTTTCTCATCCTTTGCAGTGTCTCCGGTGATAGTCGATGTAGAGGGGGATCGGGAGAAGGTATTGGCAAGGGGACCAAGATGCGTCTCCTTGAGCTCTGGAGGGACTGTGTCAGCAATCAAGAGATTTTGGAGGTAAGATGTAATGAGTTCGAGGCATCGTGCAGCCACATTCGATCTGACCGTGGAGATACAAGCAGTGGGTGACGAGACGGTGACGGCATTGACGATTGAAGAGAGACGGCTGCTTACTCTTGGTCAATTTCCAAGACATAGTGATGTTGGCGTGAGACGAGGAGGAACGGATGGGCGAAAGGGGAGGAGAGGGGAGGAGATGGCTGGAGGATAATGATGTTGGGCTCCAGCAGTTCCTTGCGGTGTGAAGCGACCTACCCCGCTATCAACACTGGCACTGGCTGCGATGCGGTCAATCGGGAGGGTCCTCGCGGGGCCAACGATGATATGGAGTCGTCGCGCTGCGAAGACGGGATAAAATACAAGACGACGAGCGGCTGGTCGTGGGCGCAACGGCGATGTCTAAGAAATGACGAGTCGGAGGCAAAAAGGGGAATTTGAAGGGGGAAGGTTGTGGCTCTGGTGGCTCAGCCTCTGGCTCGGCCAACGCAACACGGGCCACGTGACTCGGCTGGCCGGCTGAGTAATTGGCGTAGCTACTTACGAAAGTAAGTTGAAGAGCTGCAACGTGTGTGCTTTGCGTTTGCTCTTGCTTTTGCCTTTGCGTTTGGTCTTTGTCAAACAGCAACTGCAATGCTACAGTAGTTCGATGTCTTTGCGGAGGTGGATTGGGATGGTACGTGTATGTTGTATGTATGGTTACGTCTTTGGCTTCTGCTTGCTCGGACAGGACGTCATTTGAGGGACAAGGCATATCCACATTATCCTCTGCAGGATATTCTTGACTTCTCACTGGGAATGGGCCTTTCCGGCGCCGATATCTTCCGCAAAAGCAGAATGATCTCTGGACGCTCTGAATTCCCATGCCCCGTTGTACACAGCAAGCACCAAGGTCTCCGCGTATATTTAGCAAACGGCTGATCCCCTTCAAAGACTCAGCGACCCTTTGCGAGCAAGAAAATGGACTGTACCCGTAGGCAAGTACATGCCGGTATGCAAAGTGCAACATTTTGTGAGTTCTAGTCTTTAGATCAGACGACCGCAAATCTCGGATTGAGGATCATTGGAAGCCCCACCCACCTGCGCTTCATCAACCAATCAGCGGCCACGGTAAGAGCGGAAGCTAAACAAAACCCGGGGAGGCGCGGGCGTTGCTGGCCTGGCCTGGAACCCCTACCCTGCCTGACCCTACCCTACTACCCGACCACCCAAGCGCATGACTGAGGAGCCTCACCCTCACCCTGGGCTCAAGTGTCACTTTCCTCATTAACGTTGTTCATACAACATAGCTGCCAGTACCGGTACCTGCGACCACGTCGCCTTCACACAAACAGGCGGCGGATGCGACCGGCGCGCCAAGGAGACTGTCCATGCGCCTGACCCAGGGCGGCGAGGGCGAGGGCGAGGGCGAGTAAGCGCACCAACACCCAGCCCACCTCTCGAGGGCTTGCGACTGCTCCACCATCGAAATGGGGGTTATTCGCAAGAAGACAGCTACGAGGGGGGGGGAGGGCGGCGTGAAGTACGTCTGCGAGATCTGTTCTGCTGACATCACACACACTGTAAGTTTCCCCGTCTTCTGTAGACTCATGCGCCCCAGCGTCTAACTCCTGCCTCGAGGTCCGCATCAGGTGTGCGCACAGCGTGTGTCATGAGTACGATCTTTGCGTAGAATGCTTCAAGAATGGCGAGTCCAATGGAAACCATGATCCTCCTACCCATCCTTTCAACGTTATCGAGCAGAATTCCGTACCAATATATGACAAGGACTGGGGCGCGGACGAGGAACTCCTGCTTCTAGAAGGATGCGAGATATACGGGCTTGGATCATGGGCAGACATCGCAGATCATATTGGAGGTTACAGAGACAAAGAAGAAGTTGCGAAACACTATATCGATACCTATATCAACAGCCCAAATTTCCCACTACCCGCGCGCGCCAGTCCGAAAGATCTCGATCTTCTTCATGAAGTCCCTCGCGAACAGTTCCAGGCACATAAAAAGCGCCGGATCGAAGAGCAGAAGGAGAAGCAGAAGAATGCACCCCCGGTCCAATCAAAGAAGAAGCCTACGGCTAGTGTCCCGGCTTGTCATGAGGTCCAGGGGTATATGCCAGGTCGTCTGGAGTTTGAGACGGAGTATGCGAACGAGGCAGAGGAGGCAGTTCAACTTATGCAGTTCGATCCTGGTGACGGTATCAATCCTCGAACGGGCGAGCTAGAGCCGGAGATGGAGCTCAAGATGACCGTCATGGACATCTATAACTCGCGCCTCACTCAGCGCGCCGAGAGAAAGAAAGTAATCTTCGAGCACAACCTCCTCGAATATCGCAAAAATGCTGCCCTCGACAAGAAGCGCACAAAAGAAGAACGCGACATCCTCAACAAAGCCAAGCCCTTCGCGCGCATGATGAACAAAGACGACTTCGAAGACTTCTGTGACGGCCTGATCCGCGAGCACAACCTGCGCCTCGCCATCAACCAGCTGCAAGAATGGCGTAACATGAAGATCGAGACGCTCAAGGGCGGCGAGAAGTACGAGCAAGAGAAGACCCAGCGCGCCCAGAACAAACAGCCCATGGGCTCTCTAGACCGCGAACGCTTCGCCAGCTCCCAGCGCTCGAAGCAAGCGCCGGTAATCGAAACGCCGTCTGGCGCAGCAGCGCTCGTGGCGCCAGACCTCTCATCAAAACTCACACCCAACACCGCACTACCCCGGCCTGCGCTGGCTGAAAAGACCAACGGCACGCTGACCAACGGCCACTCTAAGCCAAAAGAAAAACACCAGATCCAACCCATCCCCAACGTCACACCTCTATCTCTCACCAAAGAAAACGCACCTGATATCCAACTCCTCACCCCTGACGAGGTCGAGCTCTGCAAGATCTGCCGGATCCAGCCGAAGCCGTACCTAGTGATCAAGGAGCGCATATTCAAGGAGGCGGTGCAGGGCAATGGGTCGCTGAAGAAGAAGCAGGTTAAGGACCTGGTGAAGCTGGAGGGGCAGAAGGGCGGGCGGATTTTTGATTTTTTCGTGCATGCTGGGTGGATTGGGAAGGCTTAGCGGGTCTGCTTTGTATTGTAATTTAGGAGCATTGGGTTTGGCGTTGGTATATGGATGGGGGTTGGAAGGGGGGACTGGCTATTGCATTGTTAGATTATTATGCGCTGGTGTAGCAGATGATACATAAATGATCGAGGCATTTGCATGAGTATATTCCTATCTTCTCTTCGAGAATCTAAGTGACGTTTCACGCCTACGGAAACTGTCCCAGGTGGTGAAGTTTGACCACGCAAAATTTCAAGAGGTTTTACAAAACGGCTTCACCGAATTGGAAAGCTATGACAGATTTCCCCGAGGGTCAAGGATGCTTTTCACATGTGGCGGGAGTCGTTTGAGGTAAAGAGAGCTAGAATAGAAGCAGCAAAGAGGGAAGTCAGGGGCAGTGAAGCTTAAATTGCATTCTGACTGCTCACGGATGGGAATCAGAAGCAATCGGGAATTGACATTTTTGGAGTAAGTAAACTTTTAATATGTATTCTTATGGCATGATTTTGTGTCTAGCTCAAAAGCGGAGCCAGATCGTTGGCTGTCTCGTAGCTAAATGTTCCTTCCATCACGAACTTGGAGTAATGACCTTTCTTCTTTTAAATGCTAAACCACTACAAGTCAATACATTTATGCCATCGGCGCAACTGCTAGATGTGCAAGTTAGAGCATGCGTGCAAAATGCAAGCAATGATCTTCCCAGTTCCTTCACTCGGATCTTGACCCACGTTCTTTGTTCAATCGTCATCGTCAAAAATCGCAGGACCGATGACACGGGGCTCTCCATAGACAGGAAAATATGGTTTCCGGGGTGGCTTTGCGCTCCAACTTATAACGTACAAAGCAAGTTCCACCCGCCAAGACTTCACAAGCCAATCTACTGCGATACCATTGACATCTCCTTATTCGATACGTTTTGCAAGTTCGGCGTCCGTCGGTTTCTCGGAGCGGAATCGAATCAGATTCAAGATCGGATCAAGTTAGTAGATGGCCCATTCCCAAGCGCTTAGGTAGCCTCGAGCTGATAGATGCGTCCTGTTGCCAAAAGCATGATCGATTGCAGGGTAATCCGCGAGCTTCACTCTGATGAAGTCAAATTCCGATAAAGTTGAGGAGTGACGCTTCATGAAGGAAATGAAAGCCTCGGTCTCAATGACGCTGTCAGCTATGGAAAATGTGCGAAGCTTTGGCTAGGTCAACCATGAGAAGATATCTGTCAAGTCTGTTGGGACCGTCTCGGAGGAATGGTGGCCAATGTTAGTGGTATTGCCATGGACCTGGTCCGAATAAAGGGACAAATCCTCAAGAAGGGGGGCAAAGGAAAGCATTTCGCACAGTGAAGATACTCGGCCCAGCTCACACCCAACAAGTGGTAAGTGTGTCAAGTAGGCCCAGAATTGGAGACTCAGGGATCGAAGACCGGCGAAAGATGACGCAACGTGAGGCCTGACATGTAAATAGAAGGAGTTGGCACCGATGTCATCTTCCTGCTCCAACGGTACATCATAGAGAGTCAGATTCTTGGTTTTGTGGCTACTGGAGTGCAAAGCCCGGAACAACGCTGCATGGGCAGATGAATTCAGATCGACGCGGCTTTCACTTGCGCTCTGAAAAGAAAACAGAAGAGGAAGCAAGCCGCGACGAGCGACTTCATGACAAGGGCTTGTAAGAACATCTTCATCCTCAACCGAATCCGAACCTTTCATCTTGATGGTCTTAAGATTTGGTAGAGAATGGAGAGTGGACTCAAGGATTTCGAAGTCCACTCCCTGGCTGATCAATTCCGACTGATCTGAAAGTATGCTACAAAATCGACGCCAGCATAATTGAGAGTATGGAGATACGTCATCTATTGAAACATGGAGAGCATGTATTCTCCAGAATTCATAATTCTCAGAGTGGCGATCCAGTCTGCTGCTGAAATAGACAGGTTTTGTTACAATACGGTGCAAGGTAGGGTGTTCCATGATTCGCTGTACACGATGAACGCAGTCTGGTAGCAATATGAAACTGGCTTCCTCGAATAGTTCCTCGGTAGCAAATTGATTGAAGGTTCGGTCGACAAGTCGCAACTCCTTCAATGTAGCGATGTCCGCATAAGAGCAGATCTCGGAAAGGAGCTCATTAGGAAGAATCGCCATGGTGTACTACGTACAGAGTGACTTGGGGATGAACGCTTCAAGACAAGTAGCATGTGATTCGACGATTTCTTAGATTTATTTAGCATAGCTTCAATTCAAAGTAGGCGGTGGCTCTTAACCTTGACGAGAGGTGGCTGAGCCGCGGCAAAAAATATCACCTCGAGCTCTCTGTAGAGCGTCGAAGACCTCAACTCCAATTCGAGCGCGAGGGAAGTCCCTGTTCAGAGTCCTTCATGCGTGTCTTGATGAGACTCCTGTCCTCGACGGCTGCTGAGGAAGTGCAAGCGCGTAAAGTGGACCCTTTGCGTGGTGATGGTTGCCCCACTGACGATGTAGGAGGCTGAGGAGCGTTGTTAGTAAGAAAATAGGAGCTATGTCGATGATGGGAAGACACCTGTTGTCTTCTCCAAGTCGCAAGTCAGAAGATGTAGAAGCCCAGAGCAACGTCTCCGTCGTGAGTCGCTCTTTCTCAAAAAGGCGCCAGGGTCCAGTTCAAAGAGCAATTCACCAAATGCAACAGCCCATCGAACCTTTCTTTCTTTCCTATTAACAATGTGAATGAGACCGCCTCACCATGTCTACGAACACAATCCGAGAATCGGTGTGTCTTGCGTGCGGCCTAAAAGAAGAGGAAGAGGAAGAGGAAGCATGCTTAGGGGCAGAGTCATAATCAAGAAATCAGAGGAGATGCAAAGGACTTCAAATTACAAGTACGAAGTGATCCAAGAATTTGGAACTTACCAACAGATATGTAGAACCTGCAAAACACAGCATCATTGCTCAGCTTACATGTCGTCCCGAGATCTTTTTCGATCCTCGGTCACAATCTCATGCACATCCTCCCGACGCCTTGGGGAAAGAGATGCTTCCGTTCTTGCGAATTCTGGCGGGTGTGAAATTGGGCTTCGAAGGGAAGAGGCATTTTGGCCGTCCTTCCGAAAGTGGTTCAGGGTTGACATTTCGGTTTCGCTCATGCTTCCGCCTTCGCTTCCAATGCTTGCACTTGAATGATCAGCGGAGACCTTGCTCGAGGCTCAACAACACGCGTAGGCGCTCCCAATGGAAGGTCTGCCATTCCTAGGCTTTGAAAATCGGCTGCTAGAGCCAGAGTCTCTAGAGAGCTTCCTCGCGCTGCACCCTTTTGACGCCAAGTTCTAAGATCAGGACTAAGCTCGGCAGGTTCGTGCTCGTCCGTGTCCAGTTGTCCTCGAATCAGGACATCGTATGTCGTTCAGATGGATCTCTGAGAAGCCCCGCTACTTATGCGCTCGGAAGCGGCATCGCGCCCAAATGCACAATCAAAGCCTTGATGTTTTCAAGAGACGCAACGCTCATGGCAATGGGGTTCACGTAGCTTGAGTAGCTCATTGTCCTGTGTTTGGCTTGCAGCAACGACCCCATCAGATGACGGGCTGTGTTGGCTACATCGTACCGCGATGGTCCACATTCCTGGCTTGAGCTGGCCATCAGGGGAAAATATCATGAAGGAGAAACTATCAAACGATGAATGATCTCGCGGTGTCAATATTACGGAGGTATGCCCGCCCTGACATCAATACGGATTGCCACGAAGTGCCGAGGGACCAATCATGGCTCATAAGCCAAACTGAGTGGGGCCATATTGGTCGGGGCAATGCCCGGCTCCCCGGCCTGATGATAGAGCGCACTTATATCACCCATAGGCGTCGTTCCCAAAGCTCGAAATCCCGATCAGATTTCTCAAACATCCCATCCTTTTGATCAACAATATCGAAGTCCATAAAAGATGACCCTCGGAAGAAACACAAGTTTCAACGAGAGAAAGTATTATTTGTTGTCAGGAATTGTCCTTGTATCGATAATCTTGAATGATGACCAGCCTCATCGCACGTTTTCAACGCTTTGGTTGTATGGCTACTCCCTGAGATAGACTCCACACGTTGAGGCTTGCCGAACACCTCTGATACCCCTCCATGGCTGCTTCACCTCGGCGCTAGAAGATAGGATACTTCGCGAATTCCACAGCACACTCTACCGAACCGCTCTGACCCTGCTCTCGGATCTGATATCCTCTTCTTATGATGACTTAAAGTCTTTGGATCAAAGGGATTGCATAAGATTTCGCGTTCTCAGATTCTAAGGAGAAGGCAACGGGGCTACGGGTAACGCGTCAGATCTATGCTGACTCCATATCAGAAGCTGTCAGAGATTTAGCTTGATGGCCTGGCAGATTTCTAGATATTCCAAGAGCGGGCATAACGCGGAGATCGTTAGCATCGCGACTGTAGGGGCATGATGGCATAAGAGTGCGAGAAGGGAAACCAACGCACTTCGATGCTCCTTAGAAATATCTTCGCGACGACAACCAATCGAACGCCAGAAAGCATTGCGGGCCCATAACCTCCAAGAATCTCGCTCCGAATGCCCCTTTTGCGATTTCCAGCCCAATCCATCCATACATAAGGGATTCATTAGGATCTGAACGAGAATGTGATAAAGAAAAGGCGGCCGCGGAGCATTGCTTCAAGACGAGTTCAACATATTCTGGATCAGCATATGACTCTGACCGCCTCTGTTCTTTGTGGATTGATCCTCCGATATCGAATTACCCGACGTCGAAGCCCAGGTACCGAAAGAGCGACCCTCAGAAGCCCATTCTGTCGAAATGGATGGCAGATACATGTTGTGGATTTCTTGAATGGGTTGCGTATATGTTGGCCAGTTGCAGACGTCCAAGAAGTCATCCAGATGATATTCTTCTCGGGGATACTCCAGTGGCTGGAGAGTATTGCTCAACTTCCGGCGTAATCGAATGGCGCATTCTTCTGCAGTCCGCCCTAGCATTTCTCGGAGAGGCCCTGCAACTGGAAAGCTGGCTCGAGATTCCATCAAACTTTCCATGCCAAAGTAGATAGCTTCAGACCCGCCCTTCGCATCGCCATTCACTTCGCCGGGGAAAAATCTTGCAACCACATCCGTCAAGTGGAGCAGGGCAAACATCTGCAATACACATTGGTAACGACTTGTGTATTGCGCGCGAAAAGATTGATCGAGGAGATGCAATCCCTGCTGAGCGTGTTCCCATACGACGTCTTGCACCACAGATATTGGAAACCCTTCGAAATCGAGTAGTGGACGGAGCAGCTGGATCATAGCGCTGGTGTACAGTATTCTTCATGGTCAGCATAGTCTTGTTTCGACTGGTAAAGTAACATACAGTAGAAAGAGCACATGCGGGAGTGCTTGTGCTTGGCCAATGGTGTTCTCAAAGTCTCTAATTGCTACTGGGAGTTCTTCTCGCCACGCCACCAATCTGCCATATTGTTGCAGAATGTGATTGGCTGAAAGCTTCGGGCCGTGTTGGGAGTACATCATGGTCGTGATATCTCTGATGATCTCGATCAGTTTCGCTTTCTCTTGGTTGGTGGTGGTGAGCAATCCGGGCCACCACGCTGGAAACTGTTCGCCCGCATAGCGATAGCAGTACCATCTTTCATCGTCTGAATTCGAGTCCTCTATTGTGTCGGAAGCAGTATCATTGACCATCAACGGAACCTGGAACGTCACTTGTGCCCATTCACTGCCCTTGTTAGTGTACTAGTCAACGATGGTGCAATAAGGACTCACACGTTCAGATTGCGCACGCCTCGAACGGTGTCCTTCCAGACTTGACGAAACCCGTCTTTCTCCTGGAACACTACCTTCGATATGCAAAATGTAGCCAGTCTCAGGTATGAGGAAGCACGTAAGCCCTTTGCACGAGCCGTTTCCACCAGAAACATAACAGCGAAGGAGTGTATTGTGGTGACCCTCTTGTCTCGTGGGTCGATTTCCTTTCGAACAGCATCAATGAAGTCCTCCCCTAGCTGCAAAAAGTCCACTTCATCTGTGTCTGCCGCTGTATGCAAATAGCAAGCCATGGCACATATTGCGTTGACAAGAGCAGATGAGCAGTAAAGATTGGATTGCCGTCTGTAACTCTCGACAAAGTGGCCTTCGCTGAACAGAGTATGGCAGGGGTGAATCCACGCAAAATACAGCTGGAACAAATGGTCCAGAGTCGCAAAGTCTGAAGTCACCGATGTCCAAGCGAACGACGTGGATGGTCCTCCCATGCCATGATCCTGTATTTCGGAGGCATAACGATTGGTGATGCTTTGCGACAGAGCAGGGAGATTGTCGGTAGCAGAATGACCAAGCCATTCTGTGATGCTCTCGTATGGTTCCTTTTTGGCAAGGCGGTCTAGTACTTCAGGGACTCTCTCGTTTTTCGACAGTGTTTGAAGAATCTGCGCGGCGGAATGGTACTTCTCCGTGACCTCCTTCAGCTGCTTTACTAGATCCTCCTTTTGGTGCTTCGAATGGGCTTCGTAGACGCACCGGAGAGGCTCTAATCGAGAGGCACATCTCTGGCATGGAGTTTTACCATCACACTAAGGGCAGTCAGCCTCTCAACAACGAGCTTGACTTCGCACACCGATGCTATTGCGCAAGCTAAGGCCCTAAGGGACAGGGGTAACCACATACTTTAGCTCGCGCTTTCTTGCATTGAGTGCAAGCGTTTGCTGTTACTGACTCCGGTACTCTTCGGAGTCTCTTAGAGAGGGCAGCCGGTAGCATCACATTATCAGCCGCATCGTGGAGACGTCTTGAGTCAGCGCTTGGAGGGTTTAGGTTGCTGGGGGAGCCAGGTTGTATCTGGCGAAACGACATGCTGACGTCGGCTTGGGTTCCCAAGACCATACAACCAAAACGGAATGGTGGATCGAGACAAGTTCAATCATCTGGACAGTTGTTGTCTTTGATGGTGACCGTTGTTTGGAGAAGAGATGGTTGTGAATTATTGGAAGAGAGGCAGGTGGATATTAACCAGAAAGCCACACAATTCTTGTTGTGGCTACTAAGATACGTACCGCACTCCAAGTCGACAACGCCGTCTATTTCATATCGGAGAGAGATGCTTGGGTGTCTTATTTTACTTACACTCGCTTTCGCCGGCTTCCCAGGTGGCCGACGCCTGCCTCATCGAGAATATTTAGCTACAAGTATCTGAGGAGTCACCACCATTGGTCGCTGATGACGAGTCGAAGATGAACTGCCTGTGCCCGAGCCAGCAAACGGTGCGGTGCTTTTCGTACCACCTCTCGATATCGCGGACACGGTTTCGCCGGTAATCTGTCAATGCGAAAAAAGGCTCGGCCGATAACGCTCATGCCATATTGGATACTGTATGTCAGATGCTTGCGCCTTACCTACGTAGTTGGAGGCATTCATTTGTAGGTCTCCCTTAGAAGTCTCAACTCTGAAGCCGAAGAAGCTGACTGAAGTCTAATCTCACAAAGTTTCATCAGGCGTTCCTTTTGCGGAGTATTAGCGAGCCTTAGATCATTCTACGCACGGGAGATCGTTGCTGTTAATCGCGCGGCTCTTTCAATGTCCGACGGAAAGAAGCCCGGTTCCGCCAGCAGTCAAGTATATTATACTGTGCCGAGCATTAAGAAAATGATGCAACGTTAGTCGTATCGCTGCATGTGGGCACTAGCTACGTATTTAGTCCATACGAAGCGGGCATCACTTTTGTCATGACGACTGTAAAGTACAGTACAGTACTGCATCGAGATGCGGAGTTTGTTCCGACTCCGGAGGTAGCATGATCCCATGTATCGTGCTCCCCTTTGTACGCGAGTGATTATAGACGACATCCAAGTCTTCGAGATTTGCCTTTGAATGAGTCTGGTGTCCTTAGGTTATCAGATTCAAAGACAAGGAATTTTCCGCGCAGACATCTGAGATCTTCGTACCGGGTCTTGCAGCAGGCTATCTCGGTACATGCAGGAGCCAGCGCTTAAATATTTGGTATCAGGATAGCTTGAATCTCGCTGTAGTTTAGTACAGGTTCCTATGCTCAGGGCGCGAATCTGTTTCAACTTTCAGTACATACTTGGCGATTGTATTGAACAATCATCGATAATCCAAAGCAAAAAATCGCCAGATGTATCTAGGGATAGTAGACAGCAATAAGCTTTACTTGGTGTGGTCGGATGGACTTCCTCGGCCGCGAGTTCAGGAAAAGCTTTCATAATGTCCTTGACGAAAGCGTGCTTTCAGGCGGCAGTTGCTATTGTTTGGGTGTCATGAATCCTGGTTGTTTCACAGAACGGGACTACTCTGTTCGTCATGGCACACATACATGTATAGTGGCCGTTTTGATGCTACTATGAGACATTAGGAATGATAGCTGCACCAACCAAGAAGCCGGGCTTTCGTCATCGCCACCCACGTCCGCAAGACGGCAATACTCCGACTGAACCCGTGACTAGTGATTGTTTCTATGTCGAGTAATGTGCATCCTACGCCGTCATCTATGAGCAGAACAGTTCCCTGCTCCTTTGATAGGCTTTCACTGTCAGAATTTCTTGTTCGATATCCCAGAGGCTGCTGCACTGGTTCTTTGCGGTCAAATTCTGCCCTCAAGAAATATTCCGAACAAGCTGGAGCCTTGACTTCATTGAGCTCCGGCTTCAGAAGCACTCTCACAGGTCGCAATCCTTAATCGATCTCAATACTATGTGTGTTTGGAGATGGAACGATATCTCCTTGCCTTCGGACGAGCCACCAGGAACAGAAAGATGCAGCCGTCTCTGCCCTGCCCCTGGAAGCTTACGGTAGCCCTATAGACCTATTGCAAGATGGAGCTGCCCGCACATTGTCTGGTCCGCCCATATTTCGCAGCTTTCCACAGCAAAGTGTTATTTTCCCCCATTATCCGCATATCATTGATCAAGCCGTTGCTATCGAGATGCCTCTCCCGATCACTGAAGACCTTTCGTCTTTCTATTCCTTTATACTCGTCTGACCGTATATATAGCCCATACATTCCTCCAAATCACTTTTCTATCCGTATTCGAAAGATTCGCTACTCGAACGAGCTATTGAAGGGCGATGATAGGCCTTGGGAATTGTTTCGAGGGCTTTCGGAGACTCGCTATTCACAGTCGTTCGATATTCGCTCTAAAAGAATCATATAACTCGTCGGCGCGTTTTTCCTCGAGGCAGACCCAGCAGCAGGCCTGGCTACAGATTCGAGAGGGACTTCGCATGCAGCTGTCGAGGTTTCGGCGATGTTTACTTCGTATGTTGAATTGATGGCCGGTTTGGAACAGTGCGGAGTACAGTGACCGATCTCATGCTATACTATAGATGGGAAATCGCCACTCGCTTACGTACAGAGCCCCTTTCGCTCTCCTCCTCACAAACCCAATCGCTAATTTCCACGTAGGTGGCAAAGCTTCCATCCGAATTTCATAGACACAAAATCGGGCTATGATCACCCAGTTTTGTGCCTAATTTTGCTATGCAAAACCTTGACTGTGTTGCCATTTCGGCCATCAAGACATGGCAGAAATAATGCAAGATGCCCGAGCCGAGACACTATGTAGTGAAACTCTGAATAGACTTACGCCAAACCTACTCTCTTCCCCAACCAAAATGTCATTTCCAAGCGTTTCTGCAGAATTCACGTGATTCGTCAAAGAAGTTGCCGCTTGAGAGCCAGTTTGAAAGCCTTTGGAGAATTTAGCTGCATCATTCTCGAGTTCTTTCAAATATGGAGATATTTACCTAAGAGCTCGTGGCATTACTCTGCGTACACCTGCTTTCCGAGATCCATGATTTTTGCTTGCCCTGGATCCAATACGGCGTAAATTTGCACGCAGAAGGCTGTTGACCAAAGTTCCACTGATCCTGGCACATTGACCTGCCCTTTCTGAAGCTATATTATGGCGGGTTCTGGGCAGCGCTTGCGAAGGTATATGCCGAGCAATGCCCAAGCTCTTACCATGGCCTGTTGCTAGTATTTTTGCTTGATACCTCGACCACTGGCGATATTATACCCAATATGACAAGACCATCAGGTAGTCAAACATTCTCAACAAAAGAAAGTGTCCTGTCTCCTTAGTTCTGCCTTATCATGATTATCATTAGGCTCTGATGAGTGTTCGGTGACAGCCTGATAGGCGCGAATGGGTTACCCATACGATGACGAAACGACCTGGATCTTTTCAAAAGGAATCTACGGTAGCTATCCGCTTTGGTCCTACTTCTGTCGAAATTCGAGACCGAAGAATTGCTTATAAATCAAACATTATAGGTCGATCAAGCGAATGCAGTATAGCAGGCACATCTTCGACAAGTCATGGTCTGAGGGGGGTCATATCGAGATCAAAATTAGAGCATGGGGCTTTGCTCTACGGACACGTTACTTTTAATGTCTACGACTCTCAAAAGCCCCAAATCCCACAGGGCATATGACCGCACGCAGAAAGCAGTAATCAATGTTTCATTCATTTTGAGATATTGACTTGGCTTTTCTAAAGCTATGTTATAGTAGATTTGGGCAGCGCTTTTGCTGAGGTGCACGCGGAGTAATACCGCGAGTTCTCATGCGAATGAGCATTTCACGGTGACATTACAGGGGCTCGTGGATGAAAGAATATGTTGCCTATTAGTAGAGGTATTTATGAACATCATTAATAAAGCTCCGTCTCTCAGACCCATTTACAGCCACGCAATCGTGTTATGCTATTAATAACCATTTCTTAGATCCAACCATCAACCCATAATACGATAGCAACTCTCCGGGTCCACTAATGTGAGCTATATATCAAGCCATAATACAAATGATACCTAGCTCAGTGGCGCTATGATGTAAAGCTCAAGGCCAAACTAGTGACAACTCTCAGTTTCACAAAGGCACAATCCTCTCTTCCTCAGTGTGCTTGACCTGACTGAATTTGACTGTGCGGTCATCATTATCAATGACGGTCAAAACGCTCCGCAGGAACGGCAAACCGAAAGTTAGCCCCGGATTCATCATGAGTACATAGTTACCCGAAGAAGCCTCCGCCACTGAATCCGAGAAAGGGATCTTGATAACATCCGCGCCGTCGTTGAAATGCACGTTGAGTGTGTTGAGCTTACTGAGGTTGCGGTACTTGCAAAGCACACGTTGCGGCCAAGGGCCTGCCGATAGTTGGCCGAATAGCAGAGTGACAGCATGGTAAACGGCATAAGGTACCTCCCAGACGGGTTGGACGGTGTCAATGGACATCAGTCTCTCGTCAAAGTCGAGTGGGGGATGCTGATCTCCGGCGTAGCCAAACGAGAAAGGTGGATCTGGTGGATCGCGCTTGGTCGTAATTGACTGAGTGATGTAGTTTGTGCCGATAATATCTGAGTGCTCAGGATCCACCTCAGGAATTACCATATAAATCGTGACGAAACTGGATGCCTGTTTCGCTATATCGACTCCAGAGATGATCATAGCGCCTTTCGTGTTGTGGATGTCGAGTCCAAGGTAGATGCTGTATGCCCTCTTGGAAATGAGACCTTTTTTGTAGAGCTGTTCTAGGAAAGTGTCTTCATCACAGCCATAGCAAACGTGGTCTTTGCACCGCGTCATTGTGCCCAAAAATCCCAACCGAAAATCCTAGGAGACGGTATTTTCATCGTACTTATATATGTGTCTGGCTTGAATATTTGGAATTGTAATGTTTTAAATATGACTTTCTAAAGTCACTTAATCTCTGAATGGACTCTTCAGTCCGCGAAAGCTTTGAAGTATTGGCGAAGAATCCACAATTGCAGTTGATGATGCGTTATTGTCGTATGTCCCCCATTTGCATTCAATGTTTTTACACGCAGCCGAATCTGGGTGGTACAAACCGAAGGTGGTAAAAGCATGCTCCTAGTTGCCTATGACAAGTCGGAGAGTGTTTGGTTGAGGTGGCGTTCCGACTCCAATGACCGCACCATATAACGGAAGAGAGTATTCTTTGTCAAGTGGACCGCTCCATGTTTTAGCTGCCTTAAAGATTGAACTATCTGGTCCTAGTGGGAAGAATTCTCGGACGAGCAGGACGTATACTGTCTTCTCAGCTAGGGGGTGAAAGAGAAGACGAGAGTGTTTTTCGCCATGGCCGCGGATCAGGTGAGAGTACAAAGTTGTGGCGCACCAACCGAAAAGGACAACGGCGACGGCACCGATCGTCCAGGGGCTGAGAAGTAGGCGTTGGAATGGTCCTCGTGCTGGAGCTCGTGCACGTGGCAGCATAGTGCAAGGCGACTGAAAGCGTAGAATGTGAGCAAGACCGAAGTGCTGATACTGAGAACTTGAAAGCGGAGAGTGAATCCAAAACAGTAAGTCATGCTGAAGCTCAAGTGGATGTGGGCAGAGGATGAGCAGAGCTGTAAGTTGCTGTTGATGAAAGAAAGGAAGGAAAAGCGAGACGATCCATTTCAAAGACATATCCATTTCGTATGGAAGGGACGACCAAGAGCCTCGTTTCTGTCAACACCGTGACGAGCGAGTGCCGACTAGGTGTTTTATCGCCTCACAGGGGAAAGAGCGGCACAACAAGAAGCCCACGTGTGCGGGATGGGTGGTTTCTCCCAAAACTCTTAGATCAAAGTCTGAGACTACCTACTTCAGTCAGTCTTGCCATTCACTTGGGGAAGGAGGGACCTTCCACAAGCAAGAGCACTCCTTGACTGTCTGTTATTGAGGCGTTGATGCACAGCATTCATCATCTCCTTGAAGATATGATCTGTCATGTATATGACATCAAGTCTCCTCACCGGAGTCCATGGTAATAGCTACCTTGCCTCTGATGACTGTCAGCAAGGCATTTGGGATGGATGAATTCCAAAGACCTACCTTGAAAGGGAAGATAATGTCGACTAATAGTTTTTTTTAGGAGATGGCCTACTGTAGGCAATCAATTGAACTTCATTGAACGGCCCATCCGTGACATTTATGAATTTCTAATGTCCATGTACATCTATAATACATGTTTCCACGCCCTCTCCCACCTACCATCCCTGATGTTTCAACTGCTTAACCCTATGGATCGTCGCTTGGAACCCCTCCATAAACCTCCTCCTCCACCTCTCTCTCCGCAGCCTCTTCCTCTTCAAACCAGGTCTCTCATGGAACCGCTGTTTATTCAGGTCCGAACGCACCCGATCCCTTGCACAACTCATCTCCACCAGCTGAAAGGCTCGCGTTACATCCACGCCTTCGGTAGGAGAGACGAGTTTCTGCCTCCCCAAGCTGGGATTAAGGCGAAGGGGGATTTTGTTTCGAGCGATTGCCAGCGGCACCTCTGACACATAGTCCATGAGCTCCACCGCCTCAGTGCCTGTTGTTCCGTGTTTTGATCCAGGCTGCATCATGCGGCCGAAGTCGGCAGTATCCTTTGAACCGAAAGCTTTCAATACATCAAAAGAAGACTTGTGGGGGTCCCTAAGTCCTTTCAAAATAGGCCCTGGCCTAGGAGAATACGGGGAACGCAAGTCTGGGGCTGAAGAGCCTTTGGCCCAGAGAGAGGCTGAGATGTCTTTTAAGGAATTGTGGCCTCCAGCTTCCTCGGAGGACTGTTGAGTTGAGGATTCGGATTCGGATGGAGGTGGGGGGGCCGCAGATGTCGTGACATCTGTTCGTACGGCATTGCAGCGACTGCTTGCAACAAAACCGCGTCGTAGAGAAGTTGTAGAGGAGTGTGTAGAGTTCAATTGTCGGTGGATCGTGGATCCAGTGTGGCTCGATGGGGCGAGCAAAGAGGCGAGGGGGAATGCATTGGAGCGGAGGAGAGCGTCGGCTGCTCTTCGAAGCTCCATTGGCCTTTCTATGATTAGTACAATGGAGTACAATGGCTTGAGAGCCTCCAAAGGACACCAGGCTTACACTGAGAACGTTGCCCGGGGTTGTGGCTTTCTGTGTCGTTGGTGATGAATCTCTAGACATAAATGTCCCGGAGATGCAAAAACTTTTTTCCACCCTGGAGATTTGGTTCACCAAGTTTCCCTCCTCCACAGCCCAACCTCGCAACCTCGCGTGCTGGCCCCATGCGCCCATTACAACGCTTCGTTTCCTGCTGAACATCGTCTCTTCAAGGCTTCGCTGGGATCCTTCTAGATTGTTGAGGCACTGCAACGATAATCTCCAGCTTGACGATGTCGTACAATCCTTATGGAGGTAAGTATCGCGCGCCTCTGAGCTCCCTTTTCTGCTTCTCCATGCCTGTACTGACAAGCTCTACCAGCGTCGCCGTATGGGCGCCCTCCAGGATTCGGCTCTTTTCCAGGCCAGAGTGGCACTCCTCCCGGCATGGGACCTCCGCCAGGAATGGGTGAGGCTTGCGATTTATAGCCCTCCTAATAGACAATGCTAACTTTCTTCCAGGTCCTCCGCCAGGCATGTCCGCGCCAGGTACGGCTCCTCCTCCAGGTGTGCAGCAAGCCAACAGTGCTCAGGGTACTCGACCGAGCGGACTGCCAGCCAGCTTCCAGGGCCCACCGAATATGCCTAATATCAATTTCTCCGCGCCCGTTATTCGATTAGGCACAGGCCCTACGAAGCCTTCTACACCGATGTCTACTGGCCCGGGGAGAAGAGACGGTCCAGATTCTATGGCTGCAGGTGGACGGCCGGGCCTGGGCGCCGAGAGGGGAATGGATGCTCAGCGGCAGGCTCTCAGGGATAGCATGATGTCTTTAGTCCCGCCGACAAAGGAAGAAATTGTGCGAACAATCTTCATCGGCGGAATAACGGAAGGCGCCGGTGGGGATGAAGGAATTGAGCAAATATTGAGCACCGCAGGTAGATTACGAAGATGGGACAGAGCTGTTGATGCAGATGGAAAGCAATGTTCTTTCGGATTTGCACAGTATGAGGATGCAGAGAGTTTGGGCACAGCTGTGGAGGTCCTCAAAGATATCGAGATACCTACGAAGAAACAGCCACCTAACAATGGAGTCAAGAAAGAAGAGGGTGACGAAGATGACATTGAGAAGAGCAAATTGCTTGTCTTCGTGGACGATAACTCATTGAACTATCTTGAGAGCTACGAGTCGAATCGCGGGGACGATGCTGCTGGAGACCAATCAAGATTGGATGTTGCGCGCGCGAATCTCAAGGGCGCTCTATACGAATTATTCCACCCACCGATGTTCGTCAAGACAGAAGATGGAGGTGAAGATATCCCCATGCAGGACGCAGAGAGAGGGGAGAATGTGGAGGTTGTCAACATACCATTAGCAGTCGACGACGAACTGGCAGACATCCCAGCAGAAATGAGAGAAACAGTGGCGCAAGAGATTGCTGCCTTCAGAGACCGCAGCAATAGGAGGGACATGGAACGTCTCAAGAGGGAAGAAGAAATGGAAGCATTGGAACGCCAACGAAACGGTGCTCCACGGCCATCTCGTCTTGCTTCTCCACCCGCAACTCCGAATGGCCCAGCCGCCGGCACAAACAACATCCCTCTTGGTCCGCGCGGCGTGCCAAATGCACCATCTGGTCCTAAAGGTCAAGGCTCGCAAATACCGAGAGACTATCAAAAGGGCGTTTCATTCATCAATGGTAGCGGTATCAACGGAAACGCAAGCGGCGACGTCTGGATCAACCGCGAGGATGAAGACGACTCCGCCAGCGATGAGGAGCTCGAACGCCGACGCGCCGACAAAAAACAAGCTGAGCTAGAAAAGCAATACCTTGACCAAGAGCGCCGATGGCTGAACCGTGAGCGCTCACGAACTGCCGCCGTGCAGCGTGAGACTGAACGCGAGAGCGAAGACGCCGGCAAAGCCGCCCTTGAGAAAGACAAGATGGCTAAGCGGCTCGCAGCGTGGGATGACGACGCCGAAGCCTCACGCAAGGTCGAGGAATACTACGCTGATCGCAGCATGTGGATTCGCAATCGCGTCGTTTTCAGATCTCGCGAAGCGGCAGTCGACGAACGTGACCGTGTTGCGGAACAGAGAGAGAAGCAGCGCGAGCTCGCTGATAAGGAGCAAGCTCGTGGTATGGCTGATTCCTTCCTTGACCGCCAGGCGGAGGAGCTCGAGTCTCGCACGAACCGCACGCAACAGCCATTCAAGCTGTCGCTCGGTGCAGCTGCTCAGAAAGCTCAAAAGGCTGCGCCGCCACGTCGCACTGTTGCTGAAGTCGAAGGCTTGCTTGAGGATGAGGAAGATCAAGACAAAACTTCGAAGCGGACGCTCATCCCCATCAAATTCGACCTCTCGACCGCAACAGCTGCTCTCTCAGACGAGGAACGCGACCAAGCTGTCAGGCAATTGGCTGCTGAAATTCCGAATGATAAAGATGGACTGTGGGCCTGGGAAGTCAAGTGGGAGTTCGTGGATGATGCCACGATCGACAAACTGCGGCCGTTTGTGGAGAAGAAGATTATGGAGTATCTAGGTGTGCAAGAGCAGCTGCTGGTAGAGGTTGTGGAGGAGCATATCAGGACGAGAGGCAAGGCGCAGGATCTAGTGGAGGGACTGGAGGGGGTAAGTCTTCCTTTATTCCTGACTTTGGTGAGTGAGAAGCTGATAGATTCAATAGGCATTAGATGAAGAGGCTGAAGCCCTGGTCAAGAAGCTGTGGCGGATGCTTATCTTCTTTTCAGAGAGCGAGAAGAGAGGATTGTCTGCTTAGATCTGGCGCGTGCATATGCAACATGATATTTTATAAAGTATCTACTCTTTCCAAGAGGCTTCATGGAAGCGTATCATGATTCTCTAGCGCTCTGGCGTCTGGCAAAGCAAGGCATATTGTACGGCTAAGGAGATTGCTGCAGGAATGATTACAAATATCACATTTGGGAATGAATCACTCGTCTCACGGTTGAGTGGAGTCGTGTAGTGTCTTATGGTGGATTACTGCCCTGCTTTTGTTCATGGAGTTGTTTGCCTGCTCTTCACGAATAGCTCCATCAACTCGAACCAACTCGCGTGTCCATATTGATTAAGACATCCAAATGCCGCATCCAGACCGTGCTTGTCCACGTTGTCGGTAATGAATAGATCCGGGTAGGCGGTGGCAACGTCGTCAGAAGACCTCAAAAAAGCTGATTTCGAATGTCTCAAGTTGGGTGGCACAATCAAGACACCCGAATGCTGACAGGAAGAATGCCGGATATAGTGGCTAGGTGTCATAGATCCTTGATTTTGACCACAATTTAGGGACCAGCAAAATGTCTCATTTAGTGTGACAATTAAAAACTTCAATTTTCACCTCTTTAGACTCCGTCTCGAGGCTCCATTTCCTCGTCCTCACAGCCACCACTGACTAGACTCGTTTCCACTCAATCAGTCTCTCGGTCCCGTTGGTGCTCCCCTCAACCCTCAGGATAAACTCGTCTAGCGTATAATTATTACTTAATCGATACTAGAAAGGCACAGACGAGTCAATAGCGTTTCAGGAGCATGACTTGTGCTGGATAGAAAAAGTCGCACTAATTCGAATGTCTCAGGCAGAGTGAGACACTGAAACTGCGCGTATTCAGTGCGAGAAAGACCAATGATCCTTACTGGCCAGTTCTTGCGAACATTGTCCTCGCCCCATTTCATGATGAGCCCGCTCAAAGGCCCATTGACATCGTTCCACCGATTATGCTTCACCAAAGCTCGCCACTCAGCATCAGCTTTGACCCCCATTTCTTCGACAACGATATCGCGATTGGCCTTTAGGTCATCGTCGTCTTCCGTCCTGTCGTCTTTGAAACAACCTTTCCTCCACGGTAGAAGATTTTGAGTATTATAGAATGGGTTATAAACGTCATTGGATTTGGATGTAGCGATTTGAATCAGGGTTGATATGCTGGCATATGAGTTTTCGTGGGAGAATTTCAGAAGGTCGATAACTGTCTAGATTATTGAGACATCCTTCGAATTTCAAAGTGATCTCACATTGGGAAACATATTTGGCACCTGGCGGACCATCTGAAGTGAGCTCGATCCGGTCAAAACCCCAATCTTCGGTTGGGTCGCGTTCCTATGTGCATCAGCATCATAAGTCTCAGCCAGTAAGGAATATTCCCGGTACTAACATCCAACTCTTCACGAAGCAGGTAGGCGGAGACGTTTTCAGTGCGTATAGTGACAGACAATTTGGAGAGTTTCTTGCAGAAAGTCGTCACCATAGATAGGGTCCAGTAGTAAAGGATCCCTATGCTGTCATTCGCTGGGATTTTGTGAAACTTTGCAAATTCGGCGAGCTCCAGAAGGTCAGCCGAGTCGGTAGGACATATTAGATGACCAAAAAGGTAGTCCTCATTATGGTTATAATACGTTCTGTTCATCTTTTAGTTAATAGTAGCAAGGATACACGTGTTACTCACAAATTTGGTCTCATGAACTCCTCGGCAGAGGCACCATACGGAAGAAGAACGCCCGTCTCCCGATACTGCGTCTCTACCAATCGATGGGCCGGTGACATTTGAGCTGTCCATCTATTCCTGAACTCAATAAAGTCTGGATTCAGTTCCCCACCAAGTGCAAGCTTGCGATTCATCTCACAGCGGCTCAAAGGGCGATTGGCTTTGAATTGTGACTTAAAGCCATTATACTCATCCGCACTCAGAGTCATAAAGAGCTTAAGGTTTGTGTTGTCCAAACCCCAACAGATAGTCGCTACTTTATCACAGTTCATGAATTCTGTGTCAAAGAGTGCGCAAATAGCTAATCCGGTAGCTATGGTTCGTTGGCTACACATCATATCAGCACACCCCCAAAGATATCTCCTAACCTTGAAAAGATCCAACTTACTACATATCTTCAGTCAGAGATGCTGAGTACCACAAATGCATGATAGTCTCCGCAACCTCCGCAACCTCCGCAATCTCGTCATTATTTCCAAGCGCGATGAAGGCGAGGGCAAGGATAAGCATGGTCCGGCCGATCAGCAGGCTAGATCTATGATTAATGACAATGTTGCAGTGCCCAGTATAAGTATCTGGTATGCCATTGATAGTTGTCATAACACTCCTCAGATCTGCCGCCACTGAGAATATGTCAGTAAGACTTGTGTTGGCTCATGATGCTGCGTAGCCTTACTCGTGAAGCATAGATCCAGGTTTTTTTGATAGTCCAGACCCTCGTTTTTCTCAAGATCGAGGATGTCCCTTGCTGGCATATCGCCCCAAGGGGCCCGAAAAGTTGCTCTGTCAAATGCCCAACGTAAAGCTCTTTCGAAAGACGTCTCGCTGTTGAGGACGAGTAACTCTTCCACAGGTTCCGCACTTGGTGGTGGGTCTGCAGCCATGAGGATGCAAGAGCCATAAAATGAGTCGTATCTGTCCGGCACGGCGGTCTTGCAGTCGGCTTTGTGGCGTGCGAAGTCTTCGTTCTGGCAGAGGATACCACAATACTGGGAGACTATCAGTAACCAACAAATAGACGAGCCATCAAAGCAAACTTAAGAGCTTGGGGTATTCCACTGCATACACCTCGTTTCTGGCAACACTGGATTTTGTCGCAGAGTAATGTGCCGCAAAGTGAGCAAATGCCATTTTGATCAAAGTGCCACAAGGACTGAGACATGACAACAAGATTGAAAAGCGTGTGTATGGCTACAGCATCTGACATTACAATTGGTAATAGAGAGGTGTACGGGGAGAAATGCTGCGAGCTCTTCTTACCTTGACGAGACGACAACGGCCGCAGATGTATCCCCCCGATCTGTTGCAGGACGGCTTCGCGCAGCTGATGCGTATCGATTGCATTGACTGGGAAGGAAGGCCCCCCTGCTCGGATCCATCCATCGTGGAAGGGGATATTTGGGCTGGGGATGCAAATGTGAAGGGGGGAAGTTTCGGCGCGGTGCTCGATCGTGTATCTCGGCATCAGACTCTGGAAGGCGCCCTCGCTTGCTCTGCTCTCGTATTTCGAAGTGGCCGGGGACCCAACGGCCCCAACGGCCATGCTCTTCTTTGATCCGCTGCCCATCTGCGCGAGCTCTCAATTCACTGTGTGAGCATTCAATTGCACCACGGCCCCCTAGATCCGCAGATACATGTATGTATATCCACACACCCGCGGGAAAGCCATAGAAGAGCTGCAGTCTGCACTCGCGGCCAACCCAGATTGTTAGTAGCTAGTCACGTGTAGACACTGGCGGCCGCTTTGAATAACCTCACAGCGCGCATGCGCAGGAATAGAGACGACCTTAGTCCCCATCAACCTTACGGATCCCTGGCTTTGCTATTGAGTGAAGCTACGCGATCTCAGGTTAAAGAGGGCATACCGATACAGATCGGCAAAGCTGATGCCACCAAAGACACGTGCGCGAAATCGAGCTCTGGGCCACGTCGTGGTCATGGAACCCACGCGTAGTTGTGATGAGCATCCAGACCCTCTCCAAGGTCTCCAAAGACTGCGCAGTGTCCTTCAGCACCCCTGGAATGCCTGCCCAGGAGGGACCTTCTCAAGAGTGGGGGCGCCAGGGGCTGCCAATGACTCAGGGGCTCGCTAAAGAAGCTGCGTCCGGCTTCGCTCTTGCAGCACCTTCAGATATGCTGCTGCACTGGCGAGGCCCGCTCTCTGCCCTCTCTAAATACAATTTCATTTCTACCTTCCGTCTCATTTTCCATCGATATGGCGCCCGCCAGAACAATATTGAAGCACGTCGATCGCACCTTTGCTCCTGGCACCGGTATCCGCACATTGCCTCCACTTACAAGCAATGTCCCTTCTGGATCCAAAAAGCCAACGACAGCCATCATGTCCTTTGGAGAAATGGGCATGAGCATAGCCAAGTTATTGAACAAATATTCATATCCGCTGGTGACAAACCTGGATGGCCGGAGTGCCACGACGAGAGCACGTGCCGAGGGGCTTGGCGTGAAGCCTCTCCCTCTCAAGCAAGTCGTGCAAGAAGCTTCAATCTTTTTTTCAGTGGTCCCACCAGCAGAAGCCCATGAACTGGCAAGAACGGTGGCGAAAGCTTTCTCAGAAACTTGCCCAGCTCGAGAAGTCACCTACATCGATCTTAATGCCATGTCTCCCGATCTAGCAAGGCAAATTGCCCAAACTACGACCAGTGCTGGAATGAGCCATCTTGATGGAGCTCTTTTAGGCTTCCCTCCCAAAGAACTAGAACACAACTCCTGGTTTCAACCTGCCATGCTTCTTTCCGGGCCCAAACCAAAAGCGGGCTCAGGGCCATGGACGGAGGAGTTACTCTCACTGCTGAACATTCGGCATGTAGGTGATGATTTGGGCGCCGCAAGTGGTCTCAAAACTTGCTTCAGCGCAATCTACAAAGGACAAGCTGCTGTTGCGATCCAAGCCTATACGACGGCACAGAGCTTGGGGGTGCTGCCAGCACTGAGGGATCACATGGCGGAGTATTTCCCTACGAGCACGCCGATTATTGAGAGCAGTATTCATAATGCACAGAGGAAAGCGTATAGGTGGATCAAAGAGATGGATGAGATTGAAGATACGTTCGCTAAGGAGGCGGGGTGGGACCGAGACGTGTTTCATGGGGTGTCGAATGTGTTTAAGCTGGTAGCGCAGAAGACTGAGTTGGAGAAGGAGAGCAAGGAAGACGTTGAAGATATCACGAAGGAGATAACAGCGGCTGTGAGAAGGAAGAGTATTTGAATGCGAGCATAATCACGTATCAAGATAGCATCCCAAACTAAGGCAGGAGATGGGCTGAGTACTATTGCAAGGAATGGATATCTGGTGCGACACGTTGGCTTGCCCGTTCGCTCTTGCTCCTAAAGGCTCAGCTTGACGCACCTTCCCAATTCGTCGGGCTCTTCGACATCCGACGTGAGGACCCTGAATTTAAAGGCCAATAGAAACCTCCTGCAAATGTCTCAAGTATTCTCAGACTTTCAACAAGGTCGTCCACGATGTCTCAGCAGCATTCCAATTCCAATGGCTCTTCGAACCTTACTACCATGGCGCCCATCATCTTTTCAATGCCCGATTATACCCCCGATACATATCTCGAAGTCCTTGGCCAAGAGTTCCATGTCCACTCCGAATTTCTGAAGCTTCATTCGGTATTCTTTCGCCAGTTCTTCAATTCCTCCGCGAGGGAAATTCCTGCATCTTCGGCTGGCTTCCGATACAAGTGGATCACGAAGTTTGGATCGAATGGCAACTGGGCGTTGGTCCCGGATGAATCTATACCACAGGCAAGCAATCATCCAGTGGCGACGCAAGTGTTCCCGAACTGATCTCTTAAATAGTTTGGAATAATCGTCCGGCCGTCGAACTTGTTGGTTACTGGGAGTCAACATGGTCCGACAATCGCGGCTTTCGAGCTTGTCCTACAAGCAGTCTACAGCTGGCCGATTACTATTAATTCCGCAGACCAACTTTGCTTGGCTACCAAAATCGCAGATTACTACTGCGTTTTGCCCATTCTCTCGAACGCCTGCGACGGCGCCTTCGCCAGAAGCCAGTTTCTCCGCTGGCAGATTCTGGAGAACGCGATCCCACTACTTGAGGCTGCAATGAAGTTGAGAAATAAAATTCTGTACAGGGAATGTATGGTTATCCTGATGGGACCTTGGTCCAAGCCTAAATATCTGGAGCTCAAGGATGTAAAGCTGAGGCAACTCGCTGAAGCCGCAAATGAAAGGCTTTGTCGCCAGCTGGATGGAAGCCGGGCAATCTTGCAGAAACGGCACGCTACAGGGGCTCCCTCAATGTCTCATGGTTTCCAAGACATTGAGATGCGGGTGAATGGGAGTGCAAAAGACTGCATCAGCTGGCCGCGGTTGTACCGACTCCTCTTCGAGCTGGTAGAAGGATACCAATCGTTACAAGAAGATATCGAGCACTTCTTGGATAACAATTTGAAGCTATACACACCAAACCCTGACGAAGAAACACGGCCAGGTGAGCGCGACAGCTGGTGCGAAGACTACTTCCTTTGCATTGACATTTCCGACAAAGAGCTGCCATGGGATACCAAGCAGCGGGACTGGTAGACGAGTATGCACAAACATGTAGTCAAGACTCAATAGAGAATGTTTCAAGACGAGTGGCATATTTAGGGACCCCAATTTAAGTGATGGCTGTACTGGTCAAGCCTCATATCAGTTCAAACAGTTGTTCACTTACCTTTCCAGTCTCCAGCAGCTCCATAGCTTCCTTTCCCATAATTCCAGCCACGTAACATGCGCCAACCAGCAGGAACGATCCGCTGTCCTGGGCAGGCCGCAGTACGAAAGGAATATTGCCCCCAAACAAGACACACACATGATCGCCCTCCTGGGCGTCATCTGGCATTAAGCCCACATAATTCTGTTCAGTCAAAAATATCCTCCTCTTTTTCAAAGCTCGATCTATGACTTGCCAGACAACGTGTAAACTATGCCCATTGTCCGGATCTAAGAATTCTCGCATATCTTCTGCCCGCGGGTGGCCGTCCACAAGGATTCCTGTAAGTAGTGGCGAATCAACCTGCAAAGTATCAAAGCAGATCATCGACCGCAGAGTCTGGCCGACTTCATAGCCATTCCGATAGAAATGCCCAATCTCGTTTTCGATTTCCTCAAAACCGGATTTGAGCTTGGTTGGATCAATCTCGCCACTTTTAGGATGTACTAGATTGTATCTTAGTTCTATGGGCTTTAACCTATCGACCACGAAACCTCTGAGACGGAGCCTTAGAGTCTCGGGATCGAAATCAAACTCCAAAGTGCTGGTCGGGTTAGATCTCTTGCTCCCAGATCGGATGGGATATCGTAACGCGGGTTTCCGGTAATCAGGAACCCAAGATGGGAGGCCGTTAGCAAGGTTCCCGCTCAAGTCTGTAGACTCGAGAATATCTATTCGCCGACTCAGAGTCAAATGATGATATACCCCTACGGCAAAAGTGTGTCCGAGTGACATTGAGTAGTCTGGTATGACATGCAAAGTCTTTCCATACGAAGGCATCAGGGCAAGCGCGATCCAGATCTTGTCCCTCGCATCTGAAGATTCCGACTCTCGCATCCATGATAACTTCGTTGCCAATTTATGGATACTTAGATGGCCAACTCGTTGGGCGTCCAACAATATCGCGGGTCTCTGAACAAGCTCTAGCTGTATAAAAGAAGACAGGTGCTCTGATACATTGGAAGAACTGGTGCCGTACGGGATGTAGCGCATCTCTGCCAGCACCAGCTGTGTAAGCCGGTTGGATTCCTCCCAAGTGGCTTCCTGCGATCCGCATACTAGCACCAGATATTGAGACATGACCACTTCCTGAATGATCCAGGCACGGCGCCACCAAGAGCGCTCGTATAATTTTATCAGAGCTCTGTAACATCTGCAGCGTTCCTGGAAGCCGACTTTCAGATCCATACGCTGCTCCTCAGCGAACAGACCGCGATAGTGAAAGAGCTGTCGACGGAGATGACCGTCGATCACTGACATTGCCAGATTACTGTCATCAGCGGCCGGTCCAAGCCATGCGATTACTCTTTCCGCTCTGCGATAGATATCTCGCATGCGATGAACTTGAGAATTACGCTCTAAAATATCGTTTTGGTTTATACAAACAGCATCAATCCAGATGGTCCTAGGTCGTTCAGGGCTTCGAAGATGCCTTAAGGCGGACTCGAGGTTTAGAGTGGCTTGAAACGTTGCGTTTGAGACCAGAATCTGCGTCGTAATCTTCGGGTCTCCCCAAGTATACGAGAGAGCTTCATACTGAGGTGGGTGCTGTAGAGAAGCATGAGATATATCAAGAGAGACGGGGTCGGTCTCCTGGCCAGGTAAAAGAGTTATGAGGCGGATATCTGCTTCAGGATCATCCAAGGGCTGGTGCCGGTAAGCAGTTGGATATACGGAGTCTGATATCGAAGCAATAGAGGCCTCCATGACCATCTTGCCTTCCCGTGAACATGATCATGCTGCTCCAATCGAGATGCACGGTGATGCAGTATGGGGCAAGGTTGGATCAGGATTAGTCCAGTAAACCGTATCCCTGGATGGGCGTGGCCAAGCGGGAAGGCGGCGGAAGTCTTGGCGCGTCCCAGATATTCTCGTAGTGCCCCGCTACCACGACGTCTCCAAATCAATGGAACCCTCAATTCCTCATGTCCTCGACGCTATAACATGTCGGCGGCCTCCTTGCGCTTTGCGCGCATGTACCGAACCCCTGCAAGACGCATTCTCATCTCCCTACCTCGACCTATCCTACCCCGACTTTCACCAGACCTGAGACGACCTGCCTCCACAGCCGCGGGGGATGCTGGATCGCTCGTCACTCGACTGAAGAATATCTTCTATGGAACCTCCCTCACCTTATTTGGCTTCTTCACCTATCTCTACATCACCGACACGAGAGCCAGCGTACACCAATGGCTAGCAGTGCCAGCTCTACGATTCTTCTACCCGGACGCTGAAGACGCGCATCATGTTGGAACAGAAGGGTTGAAGAAGCTCTACTCCTTTGGCTTACACCCCCGAGAACGAAACTCAGAAGCACAAGATTCGAAAGATGTAGATCTTGGCATAACTGTGTTTGGGCAAAGACTACAAAACCCCATAGGCACGTCTGCGGGTATCGACAAGCTGGCAGAGATCCCAGACGCGTTGTTGGCATTGGGACCCGCCATTGTGGAGGTTGGAGGAGCTACGCCATTCCCGCAGGATGGGAACCCCAAGCCTAGGGTTTTCCGGCTGCCTAGTCAGAAGGCTCTGATCAATAGATATGGGTTGAATTCTCTAGGTGCTGAAGATATGGCTAGACGATTGCGGGAACGAGTGCGGCTGTTTGCATATGACCGTGGATACGGAATTGGCCCAGATGCCGAAGGATTTGTCCTCAATGGCGGCGCAGGAGTTCCACCGGGAAGTCTGGTGGATGGGAAACTGTTGGCTGTACAAGTGGCTAAGAACAAGGTGACCAAAGATGAAGATATCGAGGCTGTGAAGAGGGATTACGTTTATTGCGTAGAGAAATTGGCGCCGTACGCGGATATCTTAGTGGTCAACGTCAGTAGTCCAAACACCCCTGGACTGAGAACGCTACAGAGAGTCGAGCCCTTGACAAAGATCCTTGAGGGAGTGGTTGGTGCTGCTAAGTCTGTGGATCGGAAAACAAAACCGAAGGTCATGGTGAAAGTGTCGCCCGATGAAGACTCGGACGAACAGATGGAGGGAATTGCAGAAGCGGTCTGGAGAAGCGGCGTCGATGGAATTATCGTTGGGAACACCACGAAACGAAGAAACAACTTGATTTCCCCCGATGTGAAGCTGTCAGTGAAGGAGGGGCAGATACTAGATGAGCAAGGTGGATTTTCAGGCCCGCACATGTTCGAGAGGACGTTGGGCTTAGTCAAGAGATATAGACGTCTCTTAGACCAAGGTCCACCGCCTCCACCAGAAGGAAAGAAGTCTACGGATGCGCCGAAACCAGTTGCCGCAATTTCCTCAGGTGACGAGCCCGGGCCCAACATCGCTGAAAAGGTAGAAGATGTGAAAGACTCGGTCACAGGCGCAGTAGGAGCAATTTTTAAGGGGATTTCAGAGGGAGTCAGTGATGGCATAGCCGGGCATGAACAAAAGGTCATTTTTGCTACGGGCGGAATCACGAATGGGAAGCAAGCACTCGAGGTTCTCAACGCTGGGGCAAGCGTGGCGCAAATATATACAGCATTGATCTACGGGGGTGTTGGGACGGTTTCACGAATCAAAAAGGAGATGAAGGAAGAGATCCTCAAAAAATAGAGATAGCCTAGATGTATTTACTAAGAAATGTACAAAAGTAGACGCACATAAGTCCTACCGTTGCCATGATTCATTCTCTCAACCAGAGGAGAGGTGTTGGGACACCACTTAGAGGAAGCTCCTAATGCCTAGCAGCATTGAATACCACCCGTACAAGTGCAGAAAGTGACAAAAATGGCACCAAAGACAGGTAAAGAAGATATACAACAGCAGTGGTCATAGGAAGCGGCCCAGAGAGACGCTAGAGAGGGCCAAAGAAGGTATTGCTGGATGTCTTTCACCCGTATTTGCATGAGGTACAGGAGGGATTCGAGGGGAAAAGTACTATGCTGAAGGCAATTCACCCGTATATGCACAGATGTGCACGGGAGGGAACAAAGGCTTGATTTGGGGGTGTTGGGCCCGTTTTTGCTCGAAAGCACGGGAGGGAGTGCAGTGTATGGGAGGTGAGGATGTGTTGGGTTGAAAGAGAGATGCATTGGAAGGATGAGGAAGGAAATAGTTATGTACAGCATTACTACTAGCGAAACAATATTCCAAGGAGCAACTGCTCACAACTGACCCCACAATCGATTAGACAGAAGCAAACTCCACAGTCATTCAGGACAAGAGCGACTTTCCCAGTCTATAATCGTATATGCCAATGATTATTATTTGGCGTTACATGGTCTTCAAAACGTTGATGTGGCACTTGCCAAATCGAGCTGTCTCAGAATTCATGTACAAGCGTATAAATGTCACCTCGCAATTTCTCCGGTCACTTCCAATCATCTTCGAAAGAAGTACTTTTCAAAATGTCCTTTTCATTCTTGTGTTGCGTAACCATCCATCATTCATTCGTCCAAAGGGTCTAGGTCAAAAGGCAAAAGCCCAATCGTGATTTTACATTAAGGAAATTGCGCCCTCGTCGCGCCTCCATTTCGCTGTCATTCATCCGCACGCCCTGGCTCATCATCCGCTGCTTGATATCAAAGAGAGAAAACAACGCCAATTAAAAGAGATCAAACAAGGCCATCGTAGAGCGATAGTGCGGAGACGATGGTCTCGTCTCGCTTGCTGCCCTCCTTGAACTCTTCCATATCTAAGCTGCCGTTCTCGTCCTTGTCCATCATGCGGAAGATCTTCTTGACGCGCTTCTCGGGAGTATCTTCGTCGGCGGGGAGTTTGACCATGGATCCGACCTGATTGTGTTAGCATTGACCACTCTACCTAGGTTGTGGCAGGATTATGGCTGGAGCACGTGACACAATTCTTAAGGCTGGACTCACCATCTTGTAAATAGCTTCAACAATTGCAAGCATCTCGTCGTAGCTGATTTTACCGTCCCCATCGATATCATAGAGCTGGAATGCCCAGTCGAGCTTGTCTTCCATCTTGCCTCTGCTAGTGACACTGAGTGCGCAAATGAACTCTTTGAAATCGATCGAGCCCGACTTATCGCTATCGAAGACATTGAAGACATAATCTGCGAAAGACGAAGGATCTCCGAAGGGAAAGAATTGCCTATAGATTTTTTGGAATTCCTCTTTAGTGAGCATGCCAGATGGGCAATCCTTCAAGAAGCCTGAAAGGGATTAGTAAAAGTGAGTTTCCAGGATTGACGAGACTTGCCCTTATACCATTGTTGCAATTCCTTCTTGTCAAAATGGGTCGACCTCTGAAGTTCGCTAAGTTGCTCCTGGGAGAGCTTGCTCTGTCTGAAAATGTTGGTTAGCGAATGGTCACAAGATGGCTTCTGGCAAATTTGGCAAAAAGCATATCTAAGGCGAACGTTTTATGGCGGTCGTCAGAGTCCAGATTGGCGCCAAAAGCGTAGGACATGCAGGTCTAATCATGGCATTTTGGGTGAAAGTCGCGCTCAAAGATGGCCTTTTATCTTCGCATGTTGCTTGAGCGGCCTGGAATCAACCGTTTGCAGTGATGACTTTAGACATGTCCCGAATAGCATGAGTGGTCCTTCTGCCTGCTCCAGAACATGAATACGCTGTAAGAATCCATCCCTTAAGGGGACCCAAAGATGAACGTAAGACGGCTGAGTGTATAACCCTGATATTCGAATCCTCTCCCCTCCCACACTAATCATACCGCGAATCCGGGTGGACCAGTCCCGGCGCCAAGGGGTGCGCTTGTCCAGTGCAATGCGACCTTACAAGCTTATTCCTTCCAATTGTAGATTTCGAGAGCTCCGAGTCGAGTCCAAGGCCGTGGTTTGCTCGTCGTGTCTCGTGTCTCGTGTCTCGTGTTGCGATTCACCCGGTCTGGCCTTGCGCCAACATGCCATAGCCAAAGAAGATGGGTATATCACTTACGATTTCCCCATGCTTATAAGTGTCTTCTCCTAAGAATATATCTAGCAATTATAGGTGTTCGACGTCGATGCGATCAATCCGGCGAGGTTGCGCAAGGGAGGAGGCGGGCTGGGAGCCTGATTTCTAACTGTCGACACGGCACCGATTAGCCATGATATTCTACACCGGCGGCGATGTACAAACTCTTGTATCTGTTCCTCCACTCCTTTCTCTTCTCGTAGCTCAACTCGTCGTCGGCGCCGTACAAACAAGATCGGTATAATGAAGGTAGACCTCCGAACGGGTCGGGGTGGCTCTTGTAGCCAGACAGCTTACAGCCGGATTACTCAATGGCCGCCTACGTCGGAGGCTGTGTTCTGCGAAGGGCCGCAGCGAGAGGCAAATTTTCTTGGGAGGCTAAGTCGTCTGGGTCGTCTGGTCGTCTGGTCGTCTGGTCGTCTGAGCAGGAGGGGAGGGAAAGTTCTCGGCAGGTGGGCGTGAGGTGTGGAGTGGATGCGGTGCGGTGCGGTGCAGTGCGGTGCAGTCGCCCAGATTCTGGATGGCAGGGCGATAAACGCGGGCACATTGAGGGGCAATCCTTGGGGGCAAGCTGAACCATCTCGGCCAACGTAGTAGGGGCTGTGCACTGGGCGCGTACAGTGCAAAAAGCAGGGATCTCTTTGGGTTTCACGATTATTGAGCCGCATGTTGATCTTTTCTCGTGTGTTTCATTTCTGCACATCTTGCAAAGTCAAATGCGGGTAAAGGCTGGTTCCATATGTTTCATATGCTCCAGTGCTCTAGTACTGTATATTGGGGACCAAAACCAAAGTCACAAAGTCAATTTTGGTCCCTCGTTGTCGGTCCCTCGTTGTCGTACCCTCGGGCGCGGGATCTATTGTAGCATCGATCGTGGCAGATGTGACAGGCAGCTTGCGATGGAGCTGGAGGCGCCTACAGTGCCAAATTGATGTCATGGATGGTAACACCGAGTATAAGCTCAGACAATTGGATTTAGCCTGTGTTTTGCCCCCAAACCTTCCCTACTTACGCTGCATATCCATGGTCTTTACTCGGCTACATCTGCGAAGCCCCGAGAAGCCTTCACACTACTCGGGATTCTCTTCGTGCTTTCCGGGCTCAATCTCGGATTGGTCACGAAGCCGCAGACGCGGCATACGACCACATATTCCTTCGTACGAGGCGGCTCAAATAAGCGTTGGCGTCCAGTGTGGGTTTGCAGGAGCGTGAAAACATTAGTTCCAATCCTCTAGAAGAAAGTCTAGAAGATGTGAAGAAAGAAAGCTAGTGACGAAAGTCAAGACGTACTTGCGCTTGGTTTATTTGAAATTGATGGAGGGAACGCGGCTGCCTGTCACGGTAATTGCGGTCTTTGAAAGAAGAGAAGATGGAGAGGTCTAAATACGGCATTAATGCCGTAACCTCATCTCTGACACAAGGCTTTCAGAAAGCAACTTGCATGAGAATATTGCAGGAAAGAGAGATTGAGAAGGCTTGGCATATTTGGTCCTCTGCTTGACTATGAAACGTTGATTAGGGAATGAGAGAATCTCAAATATATGGTATTTGGAGATTAATACGATATAAAACCAGACAGGGTATAGAGAAGACTTATTGTCAATGCAAAGAAAAGGAAGGAGAGAAAAGAGAGGCGGGTACTATCGACCGCGTCAAAGTTTATCCGCCCCGCCGGAGTCGCGATGAAGCTCGAGCTCTACCAAAAATAATTCCTGCCATTCTTCTACCAACCTTCACCTTCACCATGGACGAAATAATTGATCGCCGATTCGAGCGCGTAGAGAAAGCTCTCGCGACATTGATCAATTCGATTTCGACATACAACCCCACGCCAGCTCTCGCAAATGACCTGGTTGCTGCAGACGCAGAGCTCAGCCAAGGGCTTGAGCAATGTAAGCTCCAGTTTACAATCTACCACATCAACTCATCGTACTAATCGATTGTCCTGTTTAGTATCTACCCACCAATCCAACCACGCACAGATACTCTCCCTCCGCGCGACTTCCCAACAACTTGACACCCAAATCAAAGAAACCCTCACCCTCCTAACCAGCACCCGCGCCGCCCTCCTCTCCACACCCTCAACCACCTTCCCCACCTCCACCAACCCAGTCTCCTACTCCGACCTGCTCTCCTACGCGCGCCGCATCAGCAAATTCACCCTTCCCTCCACCTACCGCGAAAGCGACACCCAAGCCCCCGTAACCGAAACAGCAGCCTCCAACACACCAGGCGAGTCCAAGTCCGGCACGCAGACAAACGGTACTTCGACTCCAAGTACGGCTACGGCTGCAGCTCCGCCTACAAATGGCGTCGACAAAGACAGACAGGTTCAGCCCATGGACATCGACAGCGCAACCCCAGCACCAGCACCAACACCAGCCTCAAACCCCAACACCACCGCCCTTCCGCTCTCCTACACGCACTGGCTGAACCCGCCGGCAGACACGTTCATCCCCTGGCCATCTGAAGAGACGATTCGTCGCGGCGCGCTCTCTTCTATTCAAGTGCTAGTCGACAAAGGCGTCGATCCGGCTACATTTGATCCTGCGAAGAGCGCGGAGCTGGAGGCGGAGCGCAAGAGGATTGTGGAGGAAGAGGATCGCGCAAGGGAGGAGAGGGAGGAGGAGAGAGCAAGGAGGGTCAGTGTTGTGGGTGCGGGCGTTGGGGTAGGAGAGCTGAGGGTGGAGAAGCCGGCGGCGGCGTTTCAGTTGGAGACTTTTGATGATGATGATGATGATGATTGAAGGATTCAATTGGAGTGGATTTTCGGGAGTCCGGACTTAGGCATTGGAGTTCAGGATACCATGTGCTAATATTTGGGTATCCGCTCCTATATGGTGCGCAAAACTGGAAGGAGATATGGAGTTAAAATAAGGGATGAATGGCAACACTAGAATCTACTTATTAAAATGAGGAAAAATATGTATCAGGCGAAAAAGGGCATCCATTTTCTACCATACAAAAGCGAACCACCTTAACGCCGCCCCTACGCTCGCCCTTAGAAATATGCTTCTTCAAATCGTACAATGTACTTTCCGCCCGATCGTCCCCTACCGCGACTCGGCTCTCTGCTTCATTCCTCTTTAAATTCTTTGTTTATTCCCGGAATTTAGGAACTCTAATCAATCTTGATGGACCCGTATATCTTCTGCACGAACAGCCAGCTGGCGAAGAAGCCGATGGAGCCTAGCGCAAGTCAGTGATAAGTTTAGAGAATGAGGAGTAAGCCTACCAGTCAGAATAAAGAACAAGAAAGAAATCAAGGCGCTATACCCAATATACAGCACACCGCCCGCCAGTCCGCCCAATTGCAACTTCGTAACCCAATAGATCAGCGCATTCGCAAAGACATAGAACGCCGACGCGCCCGCCGTCATAAACGCGCGCCAGTGCCAATGGTAATTCTCGCTGCAAAGCAAGAAATACACCATGAGCACAGTCACAGCAGCGCAGGTGATGATCATGAGGCCGTAGCACAGGAACAGGAAGCCGAACATGTAGTAGACCTTGCTGAACCAGATCGAGGACATGATGAAGTAGAGCTCGACGAAGATGGCGCCGAAGGGCAGGATGCCGACGAGCAGCATGGATGGGATGGGGCGCATGTAGGTCGTGCTCGGGGGGATTTGCCGCGGGATCTGGTTCGTGCGGACGGGGGGTTGGATGGCGGGTTGGCGGAAGCCGACCCAGCTACCGGCAAAGGATAGGGGGACTGAGATCAGGAACCAGATGCCAACGATGACAAGCATGGTGGTGAATGGGACGGCGCCGGAGGACTGCTTGGCCCATAGGAAAAGGTTCAGGAGGAAGAAGGTAGCGAAGACGATTCCGGGGACCAGTAGGGGCGTTAGGGCAATATTGAGCTTCCAGCGCTCGCCGCTGAATGCCTTGTATACTCGTGCGGAAACATAGCCTCCAATGAATCCTAGTACGGTGTACAGAAGGATCATGATCGTTCCTAGAGATCCACGGTTCGAGGGCGAGAGGAATCCAAGGAGGGCGAATGCAATAGTAAATCCGGTCATAACGAACAACTGAGCACCGTTTCCGAGGAACACGCTCAAAATGAGAGGTGAGCTAGGGGTACGGAAGACATCTCCATGCACCAACTTCCACCCAGAATCTTCCTGTACACCATCCTCGACCGCAGCTGACGTCCCAGACAAGTCGTCCAGGTTGATCGAGTCCAAGCGGTTGTATCGCTGAATATCCTTTCTAAGTGTACGTAGCAGTATTGAGATGACTGTGATAGTCAAGAAGACAACAATGACAGCCGAGTTGATGAGCGAGAACCAATGGATCTTGGGGTCAAACACATGCAAGTATTTGTCCCATCTCGTAGCCCAAGCCGTTGGGGATTCCCTCCAATATACACCGTACGTGAAAGATGTAACCGTCTCTCCCGTTTCCGAAAGCGTAAGAGGTGGGCTACCAATACCACAGTGTCCCTGGTTATTGACGGCTCCTCCATCGCCAGTCTGTTTCGTAGATCTCGAATCTGGTTGTACAATAACCCCCACTACGCGAAAATTCCCTTCGGAGACTTCGTGGTAGTCGATTAGGATATCGTAGTGGTTATTCAGGTTCATCTCCTTCTGGTCTGCCTGCCCCAGCGCGAATCCCTGGCTATAGAACTTCGTCTGTGTAACCTCGTCCTCGATCAATTGTCCCGCCGGCAGCCCGTCTATCAGCCAATTCAACGCGAACCCCTGAGCTATCCTTCTGTTCACGAAATGCGCTGACGCCTGGTCGAACTTGACGTCGTCGCATAGCATCTTGCAAGGATCGTTCCTCATCATCTCCAGCTGGAAAGGCGACGTCATTATCCGATCGCCAAATAATATGCTTCCCAAGCTCTCCGAGACATATTTTGGCTCCGGGTCTGGTCTGCAAAAGTGGAACGCCGGGTGGTAGTAATCGAAGGATACGATGGATCGCAGAGTTCCGTCTGACTGTGAACCGACAGGCGTAAGTCGATTGACGTTTAGAGGCACGATGTCCCCTTCTCTGTAGGATGTTGGCGCGACTCCTGGGAGGTAGAAAGCTGAGGCCAGCTCTGGCGCAGCGAGCAGCGTCGCCAGGAGCGCCGCAGAGGGCGATAAATCTCGTAAACGCATATTTGATATATCCGCTAGGGGAAAAGATCGTCAATAGTAGTCCAGAATTATATAGAAACTGTGGTGAAGTTGGTGATGATTCCGTATGTCACCCAGATAGCAATGAAAGAGCTTACGAATTTTAACGGAGCTCCAAGGTGGCAGCAAGAGCCAGACAGAACTTTTGATCGCCCTATGCACTCATATGATAGAATACCGACCGAATGGGGGCGGGGGATTCCAGGTTGGACTTGTGTCGCCTTTGCAGGGTAAAAATTTATTTAATGTGATGGAGGAGCTGCAAGTGAACCCGAATATCTGGCTCGATTTCTGGCTAGGGTTCACCGCACGTGTGGGTCCACGCTTACAGTACTGTAGCAAGGCATCATTGGATTTTCCTGAAAAAAAGTCCCCCTCCATTATCAACTTGTTGAACTCTAACTCTCATCAACACATTATGGCAATAAAACCCTCGTTTCAAGCATTGCTGGAAAACCTGACACAGGCACTGTCTTCCGCCTCTGAGTCTACAGAGAAACTATCGGCACCTCTCCCGCCAAAAGATGGAATATCTCTCTTCGATGTCAAGAACGAACTTTTCCTCTCCTATCTCCAAAATTTGGTCTTCCTCATAATTCTCAAGCTACGGAACCGCAAACCGAATACCTCGCAGGAAGAAGACAAAGATCTAGATGAAGCTGTGGTAAAGAAACTTGTCGAATTGCAGGTTTATTTGGAGAAGGGTGTGCGACCACTGGAAGGGCGTCTGAAATACCAGATCGACAAAGTTCTGCGCGCTGCAGACGACGCCAAACGAGCAGAAGATGCTTCAAAACCGAAGATCAATGGCGCCTCGAAGCACAAAGAGGATGATAGCGAAGAAGAGTCTGCAGAGGATTCCAACGAAGATGATAGCGACGCCGATTCCGAAGGAGTCGCCTTGAAGGCGTCCGAAATCGACGACCTACAATACCGCCCCAACCCCACTGCCTTCGTACACCCATCTACCACATCAGATGCAACTGCCAAAAACCAAGAAGACGATGGAGTCTACAGACCACCTCGCATCCAAGCAACCGCCATGCCCACCACCGGGCCCCGCGAAAAGACTGACAAACGACCCACCAAGTCCGCAACCCTCGACGAATTCGTTAACACCGAGTTCTCCTCCGCGCCCGTCGCTGAGTACAGCATTGGTGCCAACACCGTGAGCGGTGGCCGCCGGCGCAAGAGCGAGAAAGAGCAGCAGGAGGAGAATGAGAGGCGGGAGTATGAGGAGAGGAACTATGTGCGTTTGCCGAAGGAGAGTAAGAAGGAGAGGGCGAAGAAGAGGAAAGAGGGCGGCAGGGATTCTGGGTATGGTGGTGAGGAGTGGAGGGACCTTGGCGAGGGGGTGGATCGTATTGAGCGGTTGACTAAGGGGAAGGGTGGTGAGAGACGGAGTGCGTTGGAGAAGAGTAGGAAGAGGGAGAGGGCGACGGAGGATGGGCCGCGGGGGAGTGGTAGTGCGGGTGTGGACGTTGGGCAGGGGTTTCAGAAGAGGTTGAAGGCGCTGGATGGGAAGAGGAGAGATAGGGGGCGGAAGTAAGCTACTCGTCCCAGAGGGTACGCCTTATCATGACTTAGGGGTTGAGAGAGATGCGTTTAGGGAGACTTTAGGGCACTTTGAGGGATTGAAGCTGTAGTAGATGCTTGTGCTGTTTGTGGCTTGTTACTGGAGAAAAGTAAAAGATACCCGAGTATCCTAACAGGTCACGAGGCTTACTACATAAGGAATTTCAAGAAAAAAATCAGACCTTCTCTAATGAAGAGACAATGAAAAGAAAATTAGCGCCTAGCCATTAAAGCATCCCGCAAAGATTTTCAATTAGCTGGTGTCTTCGCTATACAATACACTATGATCACACATCTCCAAACCCTTCTAATGACTTCCCCAATAGTATGTAAAATATTTCGAACCCCACATCATGTCCGCAAACGCGCCCGCCTTCCCATCACCAGCCGCACCAGCAGCAATCAACAGCGGCAAAAAATGCTCCACACCGTGCTCGGGATGCGCTATTCTAGCACCAACCCACTCCCTCCAACTCTCGAACGCCTTGCCCCTCTCCTCAGCGTTCTCCATGGATACCGTCTCCGTCAACCTATCACTCCACTGCTGAATCCGCGATGCAGACGAAGGATCCGGGTTGAACATGAGGCGCATGTTGTGAAAGGACGGCATTCCTGAGGCTACGATGGCGACGCCTTGGTCGCGGAACGGGGCTAGGGCTTGCCCCATGGCGTAGTGTATCGCAGGGTCGTTGCTAGACAGAACGGAGAGCTGGATTACGGGGATATCGGCTTTTGGGTTGATCAGTAGCATGGGAACGAAGACACCATGATCCCAGCCTATCTAAAGTCAATGTCTTGGTTTGTAATTACGGTGGGGGAAGTTACCTCTCTTACTATCCATCTCAGGACTCAACCCAATCTTCTCCAGCGCCTCGTATATCTTGGCCGCAATCTCAGGGCTGCCTGGCGCGTCATATTTCAATTTGTATGCCTCAGCCGGAAAACCGCCATAATCATAATATAAGCTGTGTTTATGGCCATTACTGATAGTAGGTCTGCGCGTCTGCCAATGTGCTGTTACCAAGATGATGGCTTTGGGTGCGTTTCTGGTGCCAATTCCGAGGATCTTGGGGACTTTCGTGGCCAAGGACTTCCCCATTGGATCGCCATCCTCTAGAATGGGCATTGGGCCCCCACCATGAGAGACTGCTATTGCTGCAGCACGTGACATGCTCAAGGTTCGATTGGCAAAGGAGATGGGAAGGATCTCAAAGAGCTGTTGCTGGAATAGGTTTGCGGCCGAGAAGAGCGCGGTTGTTGCGTTGCGAAGCTGCATAGAGGGACGGGTGGATCGGCGAAAGCAACAAGGCCCTGTAGGTTATTTGTAGGAAGAGTGGTGTAGCAAAGCGTGTTGGCTTGAACAGCTAGTCTTACCCTTCGTTACCATGCTGCTTAATGTGGCTTGCGGAGTGCAATATGCAAGTCGAGTCGTGTACACAGCATTTGTAAAAGAAGAACGGCGCTGATCAATCTTTAGCAATCCCTCATCCCTACCTGCTCGAGTCCCGTGACCCTTGGCGCCGCTCCGTTCGCGTGACGCTGAAGTCCTCCTGGACACCAGGCGAAGGCATTTCGAATTCTCATTTGCATAGTTGTGCGAAGTATTCGCCAACGAGCATGTTTCCTAAGCTCGATTGGCTTGGTCAGATGCAAGTGCAATCGGTCCCGGTCATGCAGATTGGACGCTGTAAGGCTCAACGAAGAAAGACATGCATGGCATGTTCCCAGGCTCGTGGTGGGAGCCGAGAGTTCACCGTGTGAGGAATTTCGGTACACATTGTTGGATAGAGTATTCTATGCCTCAAGCGAAAGGGCTACACCAATCTCGCAGCCAATGCCCACTATCCACGTCTCGCGTTACTCCTCAGCACGAAATTCCTAAACAATAAAGCAAGCTAACTTTGAACTCCGAACGTGCTAGTAGCACATACAAACGTCTGCTCGAATGGGTGTAAACTCCAACCTCCCACGTGCAAGTGTGTCAAGTCATCCCGTTTTTGCAAACGCAAGGAAATTCTCATGGCCATTCTGCCATCTGCACTACGCTTTGATCAAGCGAACAAGCGACGAGCTTCACAGCCTCTGAAGCCTTACAGCTTCCCATTGAGATTTCTCCAATCTCTCTGCTATTGTCAAGTTGGCATTCGAAGTCTCGTAGGCCCAGCTCATCAATTGTTGCCCTCCATGTTGCTTCCGACCTTCCTTCATAGGGCGAATCGAACCGCCATGTCTCTTTACTAGCTTTTGTGACAGAGTTGCGGCCGGAGATCTGCTACTGTGTCAGCGAGTATTGTCTAAATCATGCTCAAGATAGAGTGTGACACGTGATAATACATGCATTTCATATTTTGCAACTGCCTTTTTGCCATTCTCAGCATCGTTCTTTGTCATTTTTGCTAGGTCAAGCTTTCGAAGAAGGATCGTCAAGTAAGTGGTCTTGCGCTGTGAGAGAAGAGCCTGTCTGTAGGGAATATCAATAGCAATTTCCTTCCCTTGGGAACTTGTCATGCCAAAGCAATAACGACTTGGAGAATGAGAAAGCTGCATACTTATGTAGTCGAAGGCAAGTGCCCATCCGGGCTCGGGGACAGAGTGAGGCTGCCCATTCTATGGATGGTGATGCAGAATCAATCCGCAATGCAAGTAACTTTGCACAATGGCGAGCTATGTCCGTGCCTCTGCTATCGTGTTGTACTCACGATGCTTTACCCCCGGGACCTTCGTTGCACTACCAACAATGCACCTTCCTGCGTGGTGCAATGCACTCTTTTTATGAGGGAGTCCCAGTCACGAATGAGATGAATATCTGCTGCACTCCGGCTGCTGGAATCTGAGGAGACTTCTTTCTTCCTGTCCACCAATCTCTTTGGGACTCGTCATTGACCTTAACGCACGTCGCCGCTCAATCATCGTGGTGTGCAAGGAAGCGCCCTACCTTCGGTACCGATTCTACTACAACCAATGTCCACGACCCATCGGCGAAAGGCGCTCGTTTACTGCAGATAAGTCCTTGGCAGGAGGGCGCTCTTCTTGGGAGAGGTCACATGACTATATTTCCATGCGCGAAGCCGCAGTCATCACATCTGACAGCCATTGAGACGATGCAAACGCATGCTTTGCATCCGCGACCTGCGGTCAGCCCGCATTGGAGCACTTCGACGACGAAGGCAAATTTTTGAAAAGAGTAGACCTGCTTGCCGATCCAATCTTGCCTTGCCGCTAGGTCTCCTCGCGCTAGTTTCGGGTGACACAATGCGTTGTCACTACGATACTGGCAGCGTCTGCCAGACATGGAAAATTTCTTACCCCGGTCATATATCTTGCTCGCTCCCACACCAAAGCTTTCGCACAACTCTAGATGCAGGAGCCTGTCATATTCGGCATGCGATACTTCAAAGTGGTCTTACTTATCGAACCACGGCTTTATAAGCGACTTCACACAGCTTTTGCCTGCTGCTGCCCACTGCACGTACTCAGGCGAATTCTCTTCGACGTTACAGCGGGCTGATCTTGCATATCTTGCTGCTCCTCTGTACCTTTAGTTTCAGCAAGGTAGGTTACCATGGTGCTAGCAGGCTAGTGGCCGTTGCACTCGTTCTAGTTCTCGAAGGGAGGCCGCAGCTCCCTTGTTGAACCTTCCAGCCCTGAAATCCCGTGACTTTCGGCAAATTTTCCCCTCAGCGTTCCATCTTTGACTCGTTGAATTCGTGAACCCTTTTCGCTCTCCCACCCAATTGCCCATCTCTCGTCAAACGTTACTGTCCCACAGGTCTCCTACGGTTTGGAAAACCAAAATGCTACCAGGAAAATCTCAATATCATCAAGCTTAATTGCTGGAAAAAGCCCGTCGCGAAGGGGGTCCGAAGGTTTTAGGTTTTCATCTGCATCTCTTAGTCTAAATGTGATTTCCTAATTCTTTCATACACTGCAAAGTCGCAGACTCCTTAAGCACCAGCATGCAGAATATATCCGCCATCAACGGCCACTGTCTGCCCATTCAAATACTGATTCGTAGCTGTAAATAGTACAGCTCCCGCCATATCCTCATCCTTGCCTGGCCTCCTCGCAGGAACCTTCTCATATTTCTCCTTCTCGATATAACTCTTCTGATTCTCTCCACTCTCTCCCGCCGTCATCTCACTTGGGAAAACTCCTGGCGCAATACTATTCACCCTAATCTTGAGCCCATTGTTCGCAATTTCCGACGCGAGCAGCTTGGTCAGATGAATAGCTGCTGCTTTCGAGGCGTTGTATCCGAAGTGATGTTGAGACGATTGCACAATTCCAGAGATGGAAGAGATATTGATAACAGTGCCCGAATACCCATGATGCGTCTCAGACGCATTCTGCAGCAACGGCAAAAACGCCATCGTCATGAAAAAGCACTGTGGGACATTCGTCCGGTACGTGTTAACCCAGTCCTCGAACGTGCTGCTCTCATCATCAAACAGATTCTTTTTCATTTCCTCGGCGGCCTTCGCCTCCGTCTGCTGCGTATTGCCAGCAATACCCGCGTTGTTGATCAAGATACAGAGGCACTTCTCTCGAGACTCGATTTCCTTGACGAGCTTGGCGATCTCTGATTTCGAGGTGATGTCCGCGGTGATGGGGATGATCTGGCCGGCGATATTTTGGCCGTGAGTTTTGACAACGGCGTCAAGCTTTTCTTGGGTGCGGCCGACGATGTAGACTTTTGCGCCGTTGACGGCGAGGGCTTGAGTGGCCATTAGACCGATACCGCTCCCACCTCCCGTCACAAGTGCTACCTAAATGATTTGTCAGACTGGTATTGACTGTCAGGATAATGGGTGTAATCAACCTTGTCCTTAACATTGAAGACGTTACTGAGGAGGAAAGCATCGTTATTTGATTGGGACATTGTCTTAGATGTAGTTGAGAATTGGTTTTGGAGATGATGAAAACGGAAGTTTGTGCTTGTAGGAGGCTGGTTCATAGGTACTTGTAATAAAGGAAGACAGGGGGGCTTGGGCTTAATGTGATGAACAGAACGTGACGTCACGGTTCTGAAAGGTGCACAGAGTCGTTGGGAAGACATGACTGATTGACAAAGCAAAGGTCATTTCGAAGAGGGACAAATAGGTAAGAGGTCTGTTTTGGTTGCCGCTCTCGAGGTCCTGGCGTCACTCTGGGGTTCCAAATTTCGGAGCATTCGCTCCGGGCGGTGGGACAACGGAATTGGAGCTTTTCTAAATGATACAGGACTTTGGAAAATAGCCCAATTGCAGAGATATTTCGAAATTACACAACATGCCCTTTTCATAGCTTGATGACGACGTTGATGTTGCTTTAGTGCAAGACGTCAGACGCCTCGCTAAAGAAAAGGGGGCGGGGTACTGTAGGGGAAACTGCCGCCCCCTTGGATATCCCGGTGACTTGTGGCTTGATAAGCAAACGGAGAAAGCCTCTCGAAAACGGGAGCTGCTTGTTCCCTGACATGGATTTCTGGCTTTTCCCTATCCACGTAGGCAAGGGCGTGCCAAGTCGATTTCTCGGCGATCGCGTATCGCCGCGTGCAAGGGTTTCTGCCTATTGACCAAATGTGGGGGCTGACGAACGGAACACGCACTTGCGAGGAACTTTTCAAAAGCGTGTAAGTGTTAGGAAAACTTCACGCTGTGGTCATTTATTGATGCCTAAGTATAGTAGCACTGCAGTCAGATGTTGACTCAGGCCGTCAAGTGGGCTGCCTGATGGGAGCGAGGCGCACGTACGCTACATACTGTATTTACGGAGGCATGCCGAGTACAATATAGGTAGCCTTGCTTACCTCTTGTTCAGTTCATTTTTTCATAGCCTCATTATTCTAGCATAAAGAGCTTCCTTCATAATCTCAGCTCTATTGCCGTCGACTTTTTCTGTCCTGAATTTACAATATACTTGGCGAGTCCTTCCTACAGCCTTGGCATATGTATGAAAATGCAACAAGCTCTCGGATCACTCCGGCGAGGAGTTCTGAGCATATTCCATGCTGACAACACCAAGAACAACGAAAGTTTCCCAAAATTCTCAGAACTGCCTTCAGAGATCAGACTTTCGGTATGGAGGCATGCATTAGATGTCCCGAGCATCGTCGGGATCAAAAACAGCCAGAGTCGCATTTCCGGCGTGAGTCATTTTCAGGTGACCGCGAAGCCTAACGCCATTCGCCATGTCTGCCACGAGGCTAGAGTCGAAGCACTACGCATAGAGACCCCTGTTTTCAGACAGACGGTCCATCGGTCCCCACGCGCTTTGGATGTTGCGCCCCTAGCATATATAAACCCTGGTTCCGATATTGTCTGGATTCAAAATGGCCAGGGAAGGTTCTTCCTAAGTGACTGGGCCAACTTCACCCGCCGAAACCAGATACAGCTTGAGCCGCGCATCAGACGATTTGCTATCGACGCTGGCGTCTGGAGTATGTATACAGAATTTTCCCGGACACATATCGGCGGCTTTGAAAAACTAGGAATCACTAAAGCGTTGGAGATCCTTGTGGTAGTGCCAGGTCGCCATACGTACAGCGTGCACAATCTCCCTGAAGGGACCGCTTTTATCTCACCAAGACGAGATCCTTCCGCCCTTCCTGCAGAGATATCGAAGGGGTTCCTTGGCGAGTTGAGAGCAGATTTTGGAACCAACGGATGTGTCCCGCAAACCACAACCTGGGAGCAAGCTGAAGAACATTCTTTGAAAGCGTTGAGGTCATCATTTATTCCTTCGCGTGGCTGTCCCGACAGACGTGAATGGCCAAATATTATGAGTATTCGCTTCGTGCAAGCAACTAGCAGAAGTGATTTAAATCTTTCGAAGGATATGGAGGCAAATGTCTTGTTCGGTTTTTAGAGGCTTTTTGGCGAGATAATTTAGCGGATTGTCTCTGTGTCAAGTCAATAGCATCACTCTCTGTACACTTTGAACAGGCTTTCAACAACGATTTCATTTTGCCTTGAATCCGAGAAGCTCATTGCGATACAAGGTCCCGCGATATTTAGGGAAATAAGAAAAGAGATCATAATAGAGCAGTATATTTTATATTTTCAGATAACTTTTCAGATGTATGCCGAGCAAAACGCCTATCCTTTTACCTGCAAATTTACGTGAAGGCTTTCTGCAGTATTGACTTTGGCCAGCTCCCTCGATTTCTATGATACGGATTTTCGTCTCCGCCCAGTTGCAACAGAGATTTTGACAGGGTGAGTCTGTGAATATTAGAAAGTGCTACACGAAGGAATTTTGAGACTTACTGGCACCACGTTCATCATGTGAAGGATCTTCGGCCTTCATCAAATCCGCCGCTTCCTTCTGGCTAATATTATGATGCTGCATTGCATAGCTTTCGATGTGTCTCCAAATAACATTAGTCCACTTTGAGCTTCTAAATGTCTCTTGAGTGCCGTGTAATAAAGCGTTGAAAGGTCCATGCCATTGCAGGCGGCCTGGCGGGTGGACGGGGGGGGGCGAAATTGATGACTGGCAAATCGCTGTGCATATACTTATCATGAAATCTTATGATCACAGTGATTTCTTTCACTCGCTGTGCCCATAGCGCTGTATACCCGTGCCGTTGGGAGATTATGTCCTGAGGATAAAAAGGACTGCCATGCGGCCGCATCCAATGACTACATATTGTCAGGTCTAGGAAATCAAAAGCGAGCCTATTCATCCGCCTTGAAGGTAAATCGAACTGACTTGGACTTAGAAGCCACCTACGGTCCATGATTATCACACCGCTCTTGCGATTGACGAGAATAGATAGTTACTCCGACCGGGGCCGACCGGGGTCAAGCACATAACCGATGAAGTAGCGGTTCTGTATCCTCAAGCCTTCGACGCGAGACTCCCAGCAGACTAACCCCAAATTCATCAGACTAGATTCCACTAAGACAGTGAAACCCTGGTATTTTGGCATGAAATCGCAGTATATCAAGGCATCTCGTGGCCGGTGGACGTATGGAATCTCTAGAGCAAAGTGCCATATCATCAATCGAAGTTTGCAAAGTCTTAGAATCAGCAACACTTGATCAAGAAATATCTCAGAGTATTTGGTAGTACTTCGGAGTATGTGGGCGTCTCTGAACTTCTGAGAAAACAATGAAAGAGCCCGAAATCCGACTTTGGTGTAAATGAGCTCCCAGTACTCCCGAAACTCTCCAAATGAGAAGAAATGCTCTGAAAAAGTACATACCCAGGAGGAAGATCTGGAAATTTAGTGAATTTAGTGAGCTTCTTAGGAAGAGCCTTCTTTGCGATCTTTAGATTTGCTATTGCTCGTTGCCTCCTGGTTGACGGGGCATCTTTAGACCGAGAAGAGAGGAATTTTAAAATCTTGCGTGAGCTTTAACTTCTCTTTGACGCCGATTCTGTCCCCGCTAGGAAGTCTGACCGACGCACTATCTTACGGGCCATATTTGATGTTGTCGAGGCTGAGAGGATAGTAAGGTTGTCGGTACTAAGTGGTAGCGCTGAGGTTGTGGTACTCGATTTGAAGCAGAGAGCTTGGTGACGCTTCATGTAGGGCGTGTTTAAGTCGAATCAGAAAAGATGGTAATGAAGACTTTTGTGAGAGAAAAGAATGACATATACGTAGGTAAGATTAGTCTGTTGTGATACAGTCGTATGCGAGTTCAGCGCCTTTGGATTTTCGGCTGCGCAGGTGCCTTTTTCCCCCAGCCTTTTAAAATAAAAATAATTTTTTTTAATTATTATTTTAATGAAAAAGAAATATATATAAAACAGTTTCATTAAAGTACGCTGATTATTTTTCTATTTTAAAATTTAGAATCGCATTTATAATTAGTTTTTTATATTTATTTTAATAAAAAATACTAGGAGT
>QYSG01013336.1:0-16323 GCA_003988875.1 Lachnum nothofagi
TTAAAATTAAAAAAAAGTTTTAAAAAAAAGTTTTAAAAAAAAGTTTTAAAAAAAAGTTTTAAAAAAAAGTTTTAAAAAAATAATAAAACAAATATAATTTATAAATTAAAAAAATTTTAAATATTTAAAAATAAATGATTTATATTTAAATTTTTTATTTAATTATGTATTATTTAAATAAAAATAAAATATTAATAAAATTCTATTATTAAAAAAATCAAAAATAATTTTTTAAATTTGGTTTTATAATTTAAAATTAAAATATTTTATATTTTATAAATTAAAAAAATATTTTTATTTTTGAATTTAATTAATATTAAATTAAAATTTTTATTTAAAATTATAAAATTTAAAATAATATATTAAATTTGTAATTATTTTTATAAATAGTTAAAAATATATAATAATAAAAAAGGCTTATAAAATAAGGTTATAAATAAAGCAAATATAATAAAAAAACAAATATTATAATAAAAATAAAGAAAAATAATAGTTATAATTAAGACTAGCTATTAAATACAAAAGCTATAGAAATAATAAAAATCGAGTATTAAGTTACAAATAACTAAAAAAGCATAAAAGTAATTTTATAACTTAGATAAAGCTTTTATGCTATTTTATAAAAAAGCAGTAAAATTGCATAAAAGCAAAAAAAAATATATTAAAGCAATTTCCTAATTAGGACTAGCGTTAAGCAGCTACACCTTAACCTTAAGATTGCACTTTGCATTAAAATCACCTATTATATTTTCTAATAACCCTATTGATTTTTTTATAAATTTTATTTAAAATATTAAAAATTATGTATTATTAGTATTTCTAATATTATAGTTTTATTAGCATTTAAAATAAATCCTAAATAAACATTTTTTACTAAATGCGATTATAGCCAGTTAACTAGATAGGCCGAAGCTTCTTTTCTTTTTTATATTACTATAAAGGCTTCTTTTTTTTTATATAATTATAAAGGTTTTTTTTTTTTTAAATAATTCTAATGTCTTTTTTTTTTTATAAATTTTTTTTAAATTTTTTTTAAGTTTTTATATATATTATAGCTTTTAATTATGCTTATAATCTAGTTACTTTCAAAGACCTACTTATTAAAAAACTTAACTAAATTATATAAATATATAAAACTAAAATTTATTGGTATTTTATTAAAATAGCCTATATTATATACGCTATATTTTAGTAAAAGTTTATAAAACAGATTTTTTAAGTAAAGTTCAATAATGATTACTAAAAGATCAATTTTAAAATTAGCAATTACAATATTTACAATATTTATACTACTGCTAAAACATATGTTTTTTATATTGATTTCCTTAAAAAGTAATTAATAGCTGCTTTGCTAATGTTTATATTGGCATTAATTCTATATATATTTCTTTATTACAGTTTATAAATATCAATATCGAAATTATATGGAACTATATTATAAACGGGATTTTAGTATTTATAAACCTAAATATATAATTAAAATAATATAAAATTAAAATATAAACTGCTAAACATAAGGAAAAAAAACAGTTAGCATTAAAAAAACAATAAAAAATGGTTTTGTAATATAATGTTAAAAAGGCAGTTAGCATTTTATAGTAATAATATTTATAATAGTATAGGAATATAGTTTTTACCAAAAAGCTTTATATTCCATTTATTTTTTATATATATTAATATTAGTTTTTATTTTTGCTTTTAAAAAATAAGATTATTATTTATAATATAATAAACCAGAAACATAAATTCTTTGTTTTTTATATATTATAATTAAAACTTCGCTATTATGCTGCTATTTAAGCATTTAAATAAATACTAGATTTTAATAGGATTATTACTTTGAGAAAGTTAAAGGTAAGGCTATTAAGCGATTTTCTGCCCTATTAGCCCTAGTATCCTAAACGTGGGGCATGGGATTTATTAACCTTTAACTAATATTATAAATTTATTTTAATTAAATATTAAAGTATAGTAGTATTATAAAGCATATTTTACGGCTTTTTACTAATATTAAATAAATTATATTATTCTTAGATTTCCCTTTAGTTTTAAAGCATCTATTCCAAGATTTTTTTTAATTTATATTTATACAAATATAATTATAAAACATTAGCGAAAAGCAATATTTAAATGTTTTAATTATATATAAATATAATACAAATAATTTGCTTTATTCTAGCCTATAATTGGCTAAATGCAAATTATATCTAATATATATATTAATATATATAAAGCAATTAATTTAATTATTATATAAATATATACTAATAAAATTAATTTATATATATATTTTTATTCTATTAATAAAGCCGATATTAACTAATATTAATACAAATATAAACTACAAATAATATAATATATTCTCCTGGAATATAGAAACTAGGTAAAGGAATAACATTAAATATAAATAAATAAGTTTTTATATATAAATATTAAATTTATTTTTTATAGTTTAATAATAATAGTACAAATAACCAAAAAAATCCTTAAAATAAAATTCCTACAGTAGTTTAGGGTAGTCTTGTCTATAGTATTTGAATATATATAACATTAAATAATATTAGTATATAAAAGCAAAAAAAGCCCAAAAAAGGCCTAATAAACATAAAAATATAAAATAATTATTAAAATTATTAATAAAAATATAATTATATAAAAATTAAAAAAAAATTAAATAATTAAGGCATAATAGTTTAATTTCTAAAAACAAAAGCCAAAGGCATTTACATTTATAATTAATATGTTATATAGCTATACTAAGCGGCTAAAGTAATTTATAAGCCAATTAATTAATTAATTAATATTAGAAAAATTCTACTGGTCTTTATGTATTCTATACTAGGGAATATTAATAGAATTTTATTGGTTTTTATATATTTTATATATAAATAAACCAATAGAATTCTATTAATATTTTATAAATAAAAATATAAATAAACTAATAGAATTCTATTGGTATTTTATATATAAAAATATATTTAAGTTAGTAAAATTCTATTAATATATTATATTTGGTTTTAAATTATTATAATAAATTTTATAATATAATGTAATATAAACGCTTTTTTTTTAAATTTTAAATTTGGGAAATTACTTATTGTTATTATAAAAAAAAAATTAAAAAATTTTTATTAATAAATTATAATTTTAATATAAATTTATAATTTTATTAAATTTATTTAATATATTTTTTATTTGTTTTTTTGGTTTTGTATTATAGTATCTAAAGATTATTAAAGTAAGAAGCTTTATTTTTGCTTTTTTAAAATAATTTAAATTATAATTTTTTTTTTTGCTTTTATTGATAACTATTAAATTAACCCTAAAATTATTAATGATTTATAAAGATTATTTTATAAAATATAATACTGGCAATTAAATCCTAATAATTTTATTTTAATTATTATTATAAATTTTAAGTTTAAAAGCGCCCTAAAAGCAAATAATCTAAAACTTAGTGTTTTTAAAACTATTTTATTAAATGGTTTTTTTTCTAAGTTTACAATATCTAAAAAACAAAAGATACTATGTTTTCAGAAAAAGTACTATATCCGAGCGGCTTAAAATTATTTCTAAACTAAGCCTAATTAATAGTAGATTATTAGTTTATATTTGATTAATAAATAAAGTTAAGTTCTAGATTTATACCTATAATTTTAAAACTTATAATTAATTTTAAATTTAAAATATTATTAAAAAAAATTAATATTTTTATTAAGCAAAATTTAATAATAGCAAAGTATACCAAAAAGTTTAAATATATTAAATATAATTTTATTTTTCCATATTAAAAAAAATTAATAAATAAATGGCTTATTTTTTTTAATATAAGTAAATTAAACTTTAGTAATTATTAAAATATATAAAACTTATGGAAAAATTTGATTATTTTTTCAAGTTTCCGGGGCTTTAGGTAAGATTAAAATTGGGGAATATTTAAAAATATTTAATTTTTAAATATAATAAAATTAATTTTTAAAGTTTTTTATATATTATTTATAATTATAAAAAATATTCAAATATTTAGATTATATTTTTTATATATAAAATAAAATTATATTTAAATATAAATATAATGTAAAAACTATAAACATATAAATAATAAAAATATTATAATTAAAAATATTTAGAATAATCCCCTCCAATTAATACTTTATTATTTAAATAATAGAAAATGGCCTTTTATTTCCTAAAATTTTAAAACTAAAGAAATAGCAGAATTTAAAAGATTTTTTTTTGAAAATTAAATATTAAATATTAAATATTAAATTTTTTTTATAAAAATTTAAAGTATTTAGCAAAAAAAACCAAATTTTTAAAAAAATCCTTAATAAATATAAATCTATAGATAATAGTTCAATAATTCTTAAAATAATATTAGCGAAAAAAATAATATATTATAATTAAAATTATAAAAAAAACTTTAATTTATAAATATTAAAATTCTGCAAATTAAATAAAATATAATTTATAAATAACTTTGAATTTATATTTTATAGAATTTTACTAATTTAAAAAATTAGAATCCATATAAGGAAATAAGTTATTTAGCTTATATTACAGCTATTAATTCATATTTATAAATTGAATTTGCTTGTTTTATATATAATTTAGGTTTTTAATTAAAAGTTTTTATTAAAACTATATTTAAAAACCTAAAAAAAATAATTTTTAAAGTTTTAATATATTAAATTTATAAAAACCAATTTTTAATAATAATAAAAAAAATTATTAATAAAATAATAATTATTTTATTTTTATATAATTTTTTTTTAATTATATTATATAAGTTTATAAAGTCTTTAGAAGATTAGGGCAATTTAGAATAGCAATAGGGAATTCTTTTTTAATATATATATTAAATTAGCAAATCCAAATTTTACTTTTTTTTTGTAATTAAAAAAACCGGTTTTTAAAATAAAAAAATAATCGATATTATAATATAAAAAGATTTTTTTAATTTTTTTTTGGGGTTTATTAGATATTTATTATAAGTTTTTATTCCAGATAAAACAAACAAAAAAATATAAAAAGCTTTTTTATTAGGTAAAAATTCTATATTAAATAAAACAAATATAAAAATATAAAAAATATTTTTATTAAATAAAAAACTTATATTAAATAATAAAAATATTTTAAATATTATTTTAATGGTTTTCTAAGCTTTGGGAGTCTTATTATTATATTTATTTTTAGAAATATTAATAAAATTAAATAACTAAAATTTTACTTTAAATAAAAGGCTATTTTTAGTTTAGATTAATATTTCCATATTAATTATAATATTAATTAATAAATTTAAAAAAACCTTAAATATATCTTAAAAACAAATATTTTTATTATATACTAAAAATGGCTTTTAAACTAAAAATTCTAAAGTTTTTTTTTGAATAGCTATCCCTGTATTAATTACATAATAATTAATTAGTCCTTTATTAATTGCTTTAATTGATATTCCTCCGGAAAAACAAAAGCTTATATTATTATAATTTAAATTGGCATAAAAAACATTAGTATTTATATTTAAAAACTTTATAGTTTTAAATTTTTAATATTTATTATTTATTATAGATTTTTTAGATATTAAAAAAAAGCTTTACTATTTAATATTTGCTTAAAATATTAATTTAATTATAAATAATAAAATGAATAAAAATAATATTTTTATTTTTAAAAACAATTAATTAATTTTTTATTATTTTAAAAATATAAATATTATATTATAAAGTTTTAATTGATTTATTTTAAAAACATTATTTTATATATTATTTAAAAAGTTTATTGAATTAATAAAAGAATTTTAATATTTAGGGATTTGGTTAATAATCTTTATATTAATTATATTAATTTATAATAATAAAAAAACAATTTTATTAAAATAAAATATAAATTAGCAATTAATAAATAATAAAAAAATACTTTTACAATATTTATTATTTATTAATAAATTTTTTGCTTAAGGATTTAATCAGCGACCTTTATATTAACTATATTAATTTGTAATAATAAAAAAATAACTTTGTTAAAACAAAATATAAACTAAAAATTATTAAATAGTAGTAATATATTTATAATAATATTACTAATTTTTTAATTTATAAATAAATTTTTTTAAATATGGTTTATTTTATTTATAATAAAAAAAAAAATATTATTAATAAATATAAAATTTAATTAAAAATCCAATATAGTTATTTAATAAAAACATAAGTTAACTATATTTTTATTTATTAATAAATAAATAAATTTTAAATTAAAAAAATATTTAAAATTACGATTTTCAAAAAAATAATTATTATTTTTAGATTTATAAAAATTAATTATTTTATTATTTTATTTATTAATATTAATTAATAAAAATATTAATAAAATTAAAATTAAAAAATAAATAAAATAATTAATAAATTAGTAATATAATTCCATTAAATTAAAACTTAATTTAATTATTTATTTATTATTTAGAATTTTAAAAAAAAATAAAACTAGTAATATAATATAATTTTTTAAATTAAAAACCATATTTATAAATTTTTTTAAAAATATTCTAGGAATATTTAATAATATTTTAATTTATATTAAATAAAATAAAATATTTTTTTTAAAAAAAATATAATTATTAATAAATATTATATAAAATTAATTAAAGTATTAATAAAAATAATTTATTTTTAAATTAAAATAAAATATTTTTTTTTAAATAATTTTAAAATTATATATTATAAATTATATATTTGTCTAATTAAAAAATATATATTAATTTATTATATTAGAAAGTATATAAAAATAGCCAAAAAAAAACTAAATTTAATTAAAAATCAATTAAAATTAAAATCTAAAATTATTAATTAAAATATAATTTAATTTATTGAAATTATTAATATAGAAATTAATCTAAAACCTATAGTAATTAAAATTTAATATATAAAATTACTAATATTAAACTTAATATATAATATTTATAAAAAACCAGCTTTTTTTTTGGATTAGTTTTTCAAAACTAAAATAATACTTAAATTTAATTTAAATATATATATTTTAAATTATTAAAATATTTTAAATAAATATTAAAATATTATTTATTTAAATTTTTTAAAATTAATTATTATATATAAAAACCAAAGTAATTACTATCTTTATTGCTTTAATTTGTTGGTACTCCGCAAAAAAACTTTAGTAATTGCTTTTAAAAATTATTATTATATAATTATTAATAAAAACAACCTAAACCAAATATTTATTAAGAATCTAACAGTTATTTAATTTTTAATTTTTAATTAAATTATTTTAAATAAAAAACTAAATATTTTATAAAATAGCTTACAGAAAAATATACTTGTTTTTCCAAATTTAGTTTTACTAGTAATTAAAAATCATATAAAAAATAAATATATTAAAAAATAATAAATTAATAAATTAATAATTAAAAATTAAAACTTTTTAAAACAAATAATAATAAAAATAATAATTTAAATAAAAAAAAACTTTAAGTTATTTTTAAATCTAAGGTTTTAAAAGCCAAAGATTTTTTAATAAAAAAAAGCTATAAAAAACTGCAAATAAATAAATTATTTAAATATACCTAAGAAATTATTTTCCCTAAGGCAAAAACTATTTTCTTCAAAATAAAGGTTATTTTTCCTAAAGTAAAAATTATTTTTTTTAAAGTAAAAATTACTTTTTTTAAAATAAAAATTATTTTTTATAAAGTAAAGGTTATTTTTTTAAAAATAAAAACTATTATTTCCAAAATAGAAATTATTTCCGCTAAAATAAAAATTATTAAAACTTAGCCAACAAAAGACTCTATATAGGAAGGTATATTAGTAATAAAAGAATTATAAGAAAATCTAATACAAATTAAATTTTAAAGTTTTTTACTTTTTTTAAATTTCAAATAATAAACTTCTATTATTTTAAATAATATAAATAAATAAAAAAAATAGCCATTAAAGTAAAATAATAGATAAACAAATACAAAATCCGCCTAGAAATATACCTTTTACTTAAATAAAATATATTAAAATATTTAAACTATGGAAAATAGTAAAATAAAAATATTAATAAAGGAATCAATTGTTTTTACTATAATAACAATAGTTTTTTTAAATTAAAAAAGCAATAAAAGGCCGTAAAATAATTTTCAAAAAAATTAAATTAAAATAAAATATAAAAGCAATTTTAAAAAACATAAAACAAAACAACCAAAATTAGGAAACTCTCCGAAAAGCATTAAAGAATATAAAAATCTAGGCAATTCTCCAAAAAGATTATAAAATAAATACAATAATAAAAAAATAAAAATAAAATACAAAACAAAACAACCAAAATTGGGAAATTCTCCGAAAAAACTAGAAAACATATATAATAATAAAAGGAATAATATAAAAAACCAAAACAAACATAAATTCTTTAAATGAAAAAGACTAAAATTAAAAGTATTATAAAACCTTAAATTTTAAAATAAAATAAATTATATATAAATAAAATAGGTATATTTTTAGAAACTCAAAAAAATAAAATAATAAAAATAATTCAATTAATTCTATTATAATCAGGCATAATTGCTTTATAGCGAAAAAAAAACTAATAAATATAATAAAATAATAATAAAACTAATTAGCAAATATAAAATATATTAACTACTATATCTTTTAGCCTTTTATAAATCATAAAAATATATATTAAATATAAAAAATATTATTAATTTTTAATTATATACTACTAATATAGGCTTATTATGCAACCCGCTTTTTAACTTTGTCCAATAAGGTTATCCGCTTTTTCTTCAAAGAAGATTTAATAGGCGAAGATAATATAAGTATTAAGCTAAAGAGGACCTTATTTTATGGTTTTTTCTTTTTTATTTACCTAAAAAATAGCCCGATTCCTATAATATTCGATTTTATTACTTAATTAATATTATATAAAAAATACTTAATATAGAAATTTGGAGTATTTACTACAAAAAGCTATATATTGCTTATATCTAAAAAATCAATATAAAAAATTATAAAATTATAGCCTAAATTATAAGTATAATTATTTGCAATAAAACCTTTGTTATTCTAAATATTTTCTAATATTAAACTAAAAATAAATATTAATATATTAAATAATATATTTAAATAATATTTTGGATTTTTAGAAAATATAATTAAAAAAGATTATTATTAATTGCATTTGGCCGATATATTATTTTAAATTTTTAAATTTATTGTTATTATAGAAATTAATAAGGATTTATTTATATTATATATTTCGGAGATGGATATAAAGTTTTTAGATTAGGTTAAAAAACCGGCTTTTATAATATTATTTTATATTTTAAAATTACTAGAATTTAGAATAATTGTAATTTAAAAGCCGTTAGTTTACAATTAAAAAAAGAAAAAATATAAAGTTTATATTTAATATTTTTTAAAAGGCCTAATTCCCCGGCCTATAATAATATCATTTGGAATTATATTTAATATTAATTTTATATTTAATTAAATACTTATTGGTTAAATATTCAAAAAACTTAAAATATTTTTTTATAATAATTTTTTTATAACTATAAAATAGCCTATAAATACAAAAATCAAAAAAATTATTAATTAAAATAAATTAGCATTAGAAACCAAATAAAGTTTTGGGGTTTTTTTACTAGATCAATAGTATTTTACTATATTATAGAATTATATAAAAACTTTAAATATAAATTTAAAATAAAAAAATCTAAAAAATAAAATTATATTATTTAATAAAACTTTATAAATCAATTATAGAAATAAATAATTTTATATTTAAATATTTAAGTTTAATAGTACTAATATAGCGATTTGCTGTTGTTTTAGTGTACGTTTGCTAAAAAACACTTTTATTTTAACTATATTATAATATAATATTTTAAATTATATTATAATTAATGGTATTTTAAAATTAAATAAAATATATATAAAATATAAATTAGTTTTTAATAAAAATAATTTTATTTTATATAATAAAGATTGGTATTTTTATAGTTTTTTAATATAAATATTATATATTAATATATTATATTAATTATAATAGTTTTTACGCTGCTATTTACATAGCGCATAGAATTAGTACTTTCTGCGTTTTTTATGGCTCGCTTTTAGTTCCTTGCTTTCAAGTATATTACTTACCTTTTACTAATTTAACGTAAGTATTAGGCCGGAGTTATTTGGCTCTATAAAGCTTTAATTAGGAGTTATATTATTATAAATAGATTTTATATAAAATTAGGGATTTATAATTTATTCGATTTTATTATTAAATCTAAAACCATAGTATTTATTAATATAATTTTTTTGTTTTTAGGAAATCACATAAGTTTTTTTGTTAATTTTATAAATATATTTTTTTATATTTACTATTTAATATATTATTAAATTAAATAAGTTATTATTATTTAAAGCTTAATTTATATTATATTGGTTATTACATTTAAAAAACCCTAAATTTTCGATTTTTTGCAAATCTCAAAAATCTCTATAAATACCGCTTATTTTTTATTAATTTTAAAATTAAGTTTTAATTATATAGTTTATTTTAGCTTTTACATTAATATTTTTACTATTAATATATTTTATATAAAAATTAATATTTAAAGTTTTTTTAAAAGTTTATTTTGTATTAGCTTTTATTACTATTATTATTTTTTTCAAATATTTATTATTAAATAAACTAAATAATTTAATATTTCCAATTATTGCACTTTTTTTATAAGGATTTAATGCTTTTTTAAAAGCCTTAAAAATAGTATATTATAATTTTGGTGGAAAGCGCTTTTATATTATAGATTAAATAAGTATTATGTATTTTTTTAATGAATTAAATAAAAAAATAGTTTTTATAATAAAATTAATCGTAAGGTTATACTAACCACTAAAAATTCGCTTTGGCCAATATATTTATTTGTTTTTTTCTAATATGGGAATACGCCGCTGATTTTAAGTATACTTTTTTATTATAATATAGTAAAATAATTCTTTGTATGTCATAAATCTTTTATTTTTAGTTTAACTTTAAAGTAATATTAGTTAAAATTTAATTACTAGGAATTCCCTATATAATATAATTATTAATAGTTTTTATAATAAAAACTTCTAATTAAAAAATTATAAAACAATTATTTTAATTACTAAAAATATTGAAATAACTGGATTTCTTTTTTATGCTAAATATATAATATACTGCAAATTAAATAAAAATAAAAATTATAAAACCTATTGTTACAAATTTATTATATATAAAATTAATATTTTTTGAATTATGAATAATAATTACTAGTAAACTTAGCTATTTAAATAAATTTCGGAATTCTAAAATCGGGATTTAAATAAAGTAATTTATTTCTTTTTTGTTTTATATTATTATTTAATTTTTATATAGTTTATTTTTATTTTCTTTTGTTTTTATTTCTATAAGCAAATCTAGTTTTTACTAATTATTAATAATTAATATTAGCGGTTTATATATTAATAAAATACTATATCTATTATTGAAAAGCTTATAATAAAATAAATATAGCAGTCTTTAGGCAAAACAAAAATTATAAATAAAACTATTAGTTCAAAATATATTTATAATATTACTAATATAATTAATTTATAGAAATCCTAAATTTAGCTAATTAATCCAAATAATAATTATTAAAACTATAAATAAATATTAAAATATTAAATTTGCAAAAATTAAATTTTAGCTTTATAGCATTTAATAAATTTATTTAAGTATTTATGAATTTAGCAAAAATAATATTAAATTAAATGTTAAATTAATTATAAAATATATTAATTAAAAAAAGTATTTGCTAAAATTATTAAAATTATAAAAGTAATAGTTAAATAATATTGGTAAAACTAAAAATAATAAAAAATATTTAATATATTTATATTTTAATGTTTTAGTTTACCTTAATATTATTATAGAAAATAATAAACCAAATCCTAATACTAAAACTATAAAAACAAGGGCTTAAATGCAAAAAATCATTTAAAAATATTTTTAGAATTATAAAAAATAAAAACTATATTTTATAATATTAAATAAAAGTTTACTAATAATAATATAAAATAAAACAAATGTTTTGCTTTATAATAATATATTATTAATATAATTAATTATTTGAAAAATAATTTTATTTATTTAAAATAATATATTATAATAAAATGTAATATATGTTCTTTAATGTTTTTTTATTTTATAATTTATAAAAACCAAAATTTTATTTTAAAATTTATATTATAATTTTTTGTATTTTTATATTTATTATATAATAATATAAATATAACTATAGTTTTTACTAAAATAAACAAATATTTTTCTTTTTTAAGGACCTATTAATGCCTATAGATATAGCAATATATTTACTTAATAGTATTTTCTACTACTATAAACTTATAAATACTAATTAAAAAAATACAATTGCCATTTAATTTCTATTATTTTTTAATATTAAATTAAATTATTTATATTAATATATTAAAGTTTTTATTGATAATATATGTAATATTTTTGTTTTTAGAATTTCTATTAATAAAACAAATTTTTTTAATAATATTAATAATACTAATAATATTAGAAATATTAAAGCCTAGAAAAATACTATTCTTATATTTATGCAAATTAATATGCCTAATATAAAATAAAACTTTATATAATATATATATACCTAAAATTAATATTATTAAATTGGCATAAATAATAATAATTATGTTTTTTTATATTTTTTTTTATATTTTTAATAAATTAATTATTGCCAAATTAAAAAAAAAGGTAAATATAGCCAAAATAATAATAAAAAAGATTTCGGAACCAGTGCAACTAATAGTATAAAATAATATTACTAAAAAAATAAAAATAAAAAAACGATTGGCTAAGGCAAAAACTGCTTTTATTAAATCTATAAATAAACTAAATAAAAAACTAATTTTACTAAAGAATATTTAATACTATATATAATTAGACTATATTAAAAAATTATTTTATTTATTATTTTTTGTATTTTATAATTTTTATATTAATTTATTGGTTTTATATATAGAATTTCTTTAGTTTAGATATTATTTGGCGGTTTATTTTATTTTAATAACTAATTTACTATATTTATAAATTATATTTAAATTTTTGTTAATTTAATATAATTTAAAATTTTTAATTTTAGGCTTTATATAGAAATATACTTTAATTTTCCTCTATTAAACCAAAAATTAAGAAAATTTAATCAATAATTTATTTTAAAATATCCTTTATAAGTCTTTTGACTTTTTTTTTAGCTATAACTAATACATTTATTATTTGTATTATTAAATTCGAATTTAATAGATTTTTTTTTGTTTGCCGTTGGATTCGTTGTTTTGTTTTTTTGGATTATATACAATATTTGACATAAATGCTGCATTTTGATTAATATTTATTATATTTCTTTTTTTTTTAATAGCAATATTTATAAATTAAATATTAATATTTTAAAGTTTTTAAAATCCTATTGCTATTTTATAATAGGCGAAATATTTTCTTTAATATATATAATTAAAATTTATTTATATAATAAAATCCAATTAATATTAATTAAAAAATTTTTAAATCCAAATTTTTAATTAAAGGTTTATTTATAGATTTAAATAATTTCCAAATAAACTAAAAATTAATAATACCAAAAATATTTCTAATAACTAATAAATATTTATTTATAAAAAATCCATTTAATTTAATTTTTTTATATTTTAAAATATTCTATTTAAAAAATATTATTTGTAAATTAATTATAAATATAAAGTTTTTATAAATATTCTAAAAAAAAAAAATATAAATAAAATTTTTAAAATTCTAAATATTTTATTTATTTACTATAAATATAAAATTATTTTATATAAAATCCATAATATTTTATTAGGTTTTAAATATTTATAAAAAATCTTTGATATTTTTTATTATTTTTTATTTTTTAATAAATATTAATTTAAATAGTTTTATTTCAAAAATATTTATTATAAATTTAATTTATAAAAAAATAATTAATAAAATATAAAAACTATTTTAAAAAAAATATTTTTTAAAATTTTAATATATTTTTATTTTTTATTTTAAACTTAATTTAAAAGCAAATAATATAGTTATATCACTGATTTGCTTTTTATTAAATAGGTTTTATAAGCTATAATATTGCTTTTTATTTTATAATTATTACTTTGGCAACTTTGCTAATATTTAAATTATTTATAACTTAAAATTTAATTTTATTATTAATTTTAATTAGTGCCTAAAGGTTTGTTTTTTGGTTTATTTTTATATTTGCTACTTTATATTATTATATTTTAATTAGGTAGTATAATACATAATAATTAGTAAAGTAATGTTTTCTTATGGTTTTTTAAAGTTTTAATTATAAATCATTAAAAAATAAAAAAAAATAATATAATTAAAAAATAAATATTTATTTTAAAATTATAAAATATTATATATTAAAAAATAGGATTTTATTAAACTATTTATTTATTTGGAAATCTAAGAAATTACATTACCACTAATAATCTAATAGTTTCTATTATTAAAATCCTAATAATAATATTTTAAAATACCTTTACTTTAAATAAATTTATAATATGGAATTATTATATTTTATTTTTAATTAATTGTTTTTATTTTTATTATAAAAAATACCTATTTATTTTTAAATATTAAATTTTATTTATATAAAGCTAATAAATCTTTAATTTATAATATTTATATTTAAAAATATATTAATATAAATTTAAATAATATATATTATATATTTATTAAATAAAAATTAATTTAAATTTAAATATTTAAAAAAAATATTAATAATAATTAAAAATTATTATTATAATTTTTAATAATATTTTAATTTAAAAAAAAAACATTTATAAATATTAATTAATATATATAATTTTTTTTTTTAATATTAATTAATTTACTAAAAAAATAAACCAATTTATATTTTTTTTTTGGTTAAAAAACGGATAGTAAATCTATAAAAACTATACAAATATTTAAAAAAAAAACTATATAATATCTAGGTTATTTTTATGGTTTTTTTAATTTATTGGAATTTTTTATAATATTTTTTAGTTTATTTAAAATTGCATAAAATGCGGTATTAGTTTAAAGCATTTTATTTTAATATTTATATTAAATATAAAAATATTTATTATTTATTAGATTTATTTTTAATTAAAATAAAATACAAATTAATTTTATTTGCCTTTAAAAGCCTTAATAATTTTATTGGATTTAAAATCTATACGAAAAACTTTTTTATTTAGGCCTTTTGCGGAATTTTATATAGTAGTAATTTTTCCGCAATAATAAAAACAAGTTTTATATATATAATTTATAAATAGAAATATATTAAAGTTAATTATTACTTTTTTTTATTAATTTATTAATTTTTATTCATAATTTAAAAAATGTAATATAATAAATATATTAATTAAAACCATAATTTTTTTTCGAAATTTTATTTTAAATATTTTAAAACCAAATTAAATCTATAAAACCCTAGAAAATTTATTTTATAAATTATAATAATTAATTTATACAAATTAAATATAATAATTATATAAAATAATATTTTGTAATATTTAAATTATAAAAGTTCAATAGAATTTTTTAATTTTTTAATTATTAAAACAAATATATAAATCATAAAATAAAAATAAATAAACCCGCTTTTAAATTATGGCTATTTATTTATTATATTAATATATATATTAAAAAGCAAAATATTTAAAAACAAAAAAATTTATATTTATATAATTGCTAATATTCTATTTTATTGCTATTTAAAATTTTAACTATATATTAATTTTATTTATATATTTCAAATAAACTCCTATTCCCGACCAGATTTAATCTACTTTATAAAAATATAATTTAAATGGTTTAGTAAATTTAAGAATAAAATAAATTATTATTTATTATAAAAGAATATTATTATATAAAATAAATAAAATAAAATAAATATATTAAAATAAAAAATATATAATTTAAAACTTTTTTTATTTTAAAAATTTTAAATAGGAAATTATAGCAAATCTATTAATAATATAATATAAATAATAATTTTATTAAAAATAGTTTTACAAAAAATATATTATATAGGATTTAAATAAATAGCTTTGGAATTCCTTAAGCATTAAATAAATAATATAAAAAATATATATAATAAAACTTTTAAGAAATAATTTAAATAAATATAAAATTTTTATATATATAATTAATTTATTATTTTTATTTTAAGTTTTTTAAATTTGCAAAAATTAAATAATATTTTATATTTAATATAAATTATAT